>NNCF01133395.1:0-10339 GCA_002313205.1 Laupala kohalensis | reverse complement strand
CCCCCCCCCGTGGTGCGTTTTGTAATTTATGGACGGCTCCTTAGTAAAACTTCCTACTCATTCATTCAAATTATTGTGAATTGTTCCTGCCTTTTTCGTACCCCCTGTTAAAAATCTTACCATATAACTAATATTTGTCTAGATCCATTGGTATGCAGCGAGATTTCACCTGTCCCGAATCAATATCACAGATATCAGTGGGTGCAATGGATATGTCGTTGAGTGACGTTGGGAGGCGTGTGGTCAACATGTGTGTTGACGAAGTGCGCTATCATTTTAAACCATGGGATTGGAGTCATAATGGTCCTGGAGCCCTGTCGCGTGCTCTGGCAAAACTCTGCACCACCAATCAGGTAAGAGTTTTACTATCAGATTCTTTCAGGCCCTTCAGTTCTCTACTCTGGACGAAACCTCTCGCCGTCCCGGTTAAATCGAAAACCTTTTTGCTTTTTCTACCGTGGTGTTTTGAACTTGAATCATGTATCTATCCAATAGCATTTTAAAGTTTAGAACGTTCAGTCGCGACATCCCATATTATTTTTACTGTGCCGCCTTCCAGTTGTTCTTCTAGTTCGTGTATAATAGCATTCTTAACTTACGAGTACTACTATACGTAAAATATTTAGAAGCTGGGCGAAAATTTATAAACGCCCCTTCGAACCTCTACAAAATAGTTCTATTTTTAAATGATGTATTTCAGGAAAGACCTGGTCCCCCCCCCCTTAGTGAAAATTCACTGAAAGTAACTCTACCTCTGATTTGACTTTCAATTAGTTTGGAACGCAACACCGGTTGTATGGAGTCATTGTTATGTACATGAAATCTGGAATCATTGTTACTAAGTTTTAAAGTAATAAACTTTATTATAAAAAAACAAGTTGCAAACTGCGTACGACCACGTGGGGGGCAATAAACTAAGTTACTCTCCGGAAACAAGCATGCCATCAATTCCGATCAAGGGCCCATGGACAGAGGCGGATTTAATATTTACAAAAGAAATTATTTAATAAATTCGTACTGTTATCCATTAATTATTTAAAATAAATTGTAGATATTAGTGCAGTAAACATTCGAGTTTAATATATCAAAAGTGTTAATGACATTCCCGCGCAAGAAAAATCCACCACTACTCGGAGGAAAACCGGAGGAAAACCCGGGCCAGGATGGGGCTACAGAGATAATGTACACAACCGTGTCAGGGTTGCGTACAGTTATAAATAAACCATTAAAAAACAAAACGGAGCAAAGTCAACATGCATGAAAAAGGAATTTAATCAGTATATATAGTACAATAACAATGGTNTTGGTGGATATTGGTTTTGAGTTACAGATTTCGATGTTTTACCTATTTTTGAGAAATAAGAATTAAACAAATTTGCGATGTTCTTTGGATTTGATACAATTTTGCCATCGTCTAGTAGGGAAATGTTCTCTTGGCGATTTTCTGAAGGGGATGTGTATTTCTTTAAAATATTCCACATGGTTGTAGTCCGGTTGTTCGATTCTATTTTCTATCTGTCATTTTCCATTACTTACGTGCATAGTCCACTTTTCTAAGATTTTTATTTAAGGAAATAATCATGAAATTCGGGTGGTTGGTTATTGAGTTTTGAAAGATAATATATATATATATATATATATAACTTTTTTTATGGAAAAAATTCTAAGCCCTTGAAATATCCATCGATTGTGATTGTTTACTTTGACTAACTTGCGTTTTATAGAAAAGCAAAAGTTGTAATACTTCAAGATTATTGAAAAAAAATATACGTTTAATTTATCGTTGGTGCTTTCACATTTATATACGTGATCCCACGTTTTTATCTGTGGTTTTGAAAATCACTCTCGAGGTTGATCTCCAGTTACGATTCGTGTTACAGAGGTGGGGAAATCGAATCTGAAATTTAACTTCATTATTCTCTACTCCGTTACTCAGGTAACTTCGTTACTTGTTAAAGGGTTGGTTTGTTGTTGAAAATTTAACGGAAGTTTAAGTGAATTGTGATTATTTTGAGTGTTAAGTGAATATTTTGATTATATGTCAGTCTATTCTATTTAGTCAAACTCAAAAATTTGATTGTAACATACAGGAGTATATAACAGTCACAGTGTAACATAATTAATTCGCGATAATAAAGGTAAAAACTTGCACCTCGGTGCAATGGCTCCTCGTAGGTGTTACTCCAAGTTGTGAACGAGTATCTTTACATATAATCAAGTAGGTCGTAGATTTATCCTTTACATTATCCAAGAAAGCCTGACTACTGATTTTGTGATGTCTCGCATTAAATGAAAATTAGCACCAAACAGCGACAATTGTCGAGGCACTTCGAATCTGGTCATTCTGTGGAATGCAAAAATCGTACCCGTGGATTGTGCTTGTATTCCTTATGAACTGATACTATTTTCCGAGTAATAATTGAATAGATAATCTTTTTTAAAATTAACTGCAAACATTGTCTGACAAGTGCGTGCATATGACACATTACGTCTATTAAATATGAGAAAAATCTCGATTTTTATGATTCCACGCCCGAACATATATAGTCTGTGGTAATTTAAACTGCCTTAAGATTTATAGAGACCTTAGAAAGCCAATATTGTTGCTAAGAGTTAATAGAGATACCTTTTTGCGCATGATGAATGATAAAATGTTAGTTGATGTGTTTGTCGTTGCTTTAAATCATGGAGAAGAAATAGTTAAATAATGGAATTTTATTGAGGACCAACTAAGATCTGAGGAAGATTGCGTTAGGTGTCGAAACGTCGGCCTGGTTAATAAATATATTGCCTACACGCGACAATTTCTTTTCCATTCCATCATAATGACTAGTAACATCCCACTCATCCTTTTAAGTTTTTATCAACTTCAAATCATATTCAGAATCTTTTCAATTTCAAAAAGAGTATTCACTATCTTTGGCACATGACACTTGATTCCTATA
Organism: Laupala kohalensis; assembly: GCA_002313205.1. Lineage (NCBI taxonomy): Eukaryota > Metazoa > Arthropoda > Insecta > Orthoptera > Trigonidiidae > Laupala > Laupala kohalensis. The sequence continues at coordinate 7,394 of NNCF01133395.1, read as the reverse complement.
GTATTCAGATATTCTTTCACAGGCAAATACATTATTATACAACCAGGTGTGCATCAGGGATACAATTCTATAAACCCACGTGCAAAAATATTACACCTTTTCAACAAACATACACTATTTATCTTGACTTCCCATTTTATGAATGCTTTTTGAATAGCAGCATCAATTTCAATTCGTGCACATTTCGAATAAGGAGGTTCACTTTGTTTTACCTTTTTGCTCTTAGTCATCATGTAACATACATACGGTGCTTTTATTCTCAAATTCTCCTTTTGACGCGGACAGTACCTTCCCAGGTCTTCAAAATTCAGTTGTTAACACATCATCTTTCGAGAAACGGTCTTGACATACCTACTCATATCAAAATAAACAAATTATATTAAATCAAGTAAATGTAAAACGCGTGAGCTCATTGAAACATTCACAAAATGATGAATTTAATTTTCAACCAAAAATTCATAGCAAACGCAAAGATTTGTCAGTTGACAGTAAACATAAAGAGCTCCCAGGAACTGAGGTTAGTAAAGATATGAATAACCTCAAGTATACTATTTAACAACTGGTCACTATGATTTTCACGATCAATCGCTGCCATCATTTCTGATCTTAATATGTTGAAACGAATACAAAATCGTGCACAAAATAGGTTATAGCATTATAATTATTTATTTATTATTATTTTTTCAATGCATGTAGCCAGAGAGAAACGGAAAATTGATCTCTCCTTTTCCATAGGGATTAAAATAAAACGTATACCATCTCCACACACTACAACATTGACATTTCGGAAAGTAACTAAGAAATTCTCCTCTAATGAGTAAAGTCTAAAAATCTGTTGTAAACTCACCACAATGCTTGCTCAACCACTGTCTCCAAGTAAGTCTCATAGTCACTGGCAGATATGGGGGCTAGTCACTAACTGAAAGGCCAGCATATGGAATTTATATGGTATGTCGGACTGTATGATATTAGATTGTGGTATTAAAAAAGTGGTATATTATATGTTACATTTCGTAACATACCGTTTACAATGTTCCGCAACAGTCAACTGCCTAAAACATCTAGCCACGCAAAACCCAGTGAATCCCTTGTTTCAGAGTATTTTGAAGCGTCCCAAAGCATCAACGGACGCATTGAATCAGTATTCTAGAAGCTTCTGTTAGTAGTAGTTTGTTTTAGAACGATAGATAGTATTGGTGTTTTTATTTTACGAAAATTTATTTCAAGTTGGCAGTAAAGATAACAAATTAAAGAGATTAAGGAAATCCCGTACATGAAAGTTCAGATATTATTTTAACATCAGATACCACCAAAAAAAAGTATTATGAAGCAGATGAGAGATCTAGCAATGCAAGCATAATGAAAATGTAACAATTGGAAAAAGAGATTAAAGCTCGATTAAAGCACTAAGTATTGTAAACACATTTATATAAAGATTGAGTGAAGTGTAACATCAATACATAGGCAACAAATTTAATTTCATAAAAAGCATGTAACATAAAAGGTCAGCCTAGCATGGCACCCCTGTGTCAAAGGCGGTGAATAGCGTACGACCACAGCGTCAGTTACTCACTTCTTGCCAGAACTTCTTGCCAAGTCATGTTATTCAATATAGCAGTCATACCAACATACAGAACAGTGAATTATTGATTTATCAGTTTTACAGTAAAGTGTAATGTTTAGAAAGAGAGTGAATCAATCAAGTTATAAAGTTATTAAGAGACAAGTGAAAGAACAGTGAATTATTGTTATTAACTTGTAGTAAAGAACAGCGATTATAAAGAAGGTGAAAAAGGCAAGTGTAAGAACAGTGAACTATTGGATTATCAATGTTGCAGTGATTAGAAACCAAAGTGATTCGGTCAAAGTTGTAAGATTATTGAAAGGCAAGTGAAATAACATTGAATTTGAAATATCATTTTTATAAGAGAACAGTGAATAGCAGAAACAGTGAAACACTTAATATTACAAAGTCAATGAAAAGTGAAGTAACGAGTTCATGAAATTGAGTGAGTACAAGTTTTGCTCTTCTTAAAATCATCAAGTTGGCAGCCTCAAGGTGGTAAGATTCCACATCCCACGATTTGCTGCTACCCGGGTCAAGACAAAACTGCACGACGACCGGAAAGAAGACGTCAAAGGTTTGGCCAATATCTGCTGTTCAAGGAAATCATGAATCAACGTACCAAATTATTAAAGATCTTATCAGATCTGAAAGTTGGTGATTTTAGAGATACTAATGAGTATAATTACCAACAGATAATGTAAACCATTTCAATTTAATATTGTATTTCAGGTTTTTCTTTTAATTGTAATTGTTTTATATGTTCATGCTTAACCAGAGTCGATTTTAAATATGTATAGTCTATTTTTAGCTCTCATAATATTCGTTTCTAGCAGATAATTTATTATTCATTTCTTTATTAAATTTGTTATTTATTTTAAACGGTTTCTTTTTATGTCTACCTTTCAAGGTAGTGGTCTTCTGGAATCTCAATTTACCTGCCCTTCCCATTACCCGGAATATGATGTTTTGCTAACGATGTAGATACCCGTTATCAACGTGGCATATACCAGTATAGGAACGCTAGGCTGGGTAGAAAAGGGAAATAAAAACAAATATTTGTTTATTTCTTGTTCATAGTATTGGACGTAGCAAGAGAATATGTTCCTCGCGCAAGATCTTGCATGAGGCGCATGTTCCCTTTCATGAACATTGACCTATAAAAATGTTCATAAGAGAGATGAACGTTTACCCGAAAAATTTCTTTTCCAGTAAAAGCCGTCAAACGCTACTATTTTCATATTTTCATAGGAGTAATATGTAAAGTAACGTTGTAAAAAACAAAACCACTGAACGCAAGTACATGAAGATCGTCAGCTGTATAATAGTTATCTATGTTTGTATATGGGTTCGTTCACTTCCTAGATCTTGAATGGAAGGTCAGTCCACGAGTACGATGGTGGGAGCAGAAGCTGGGAGAGGGAAAACGCCACCAATGCCTGAATATTTTTATTTTTTCGTGAATTGGGATGCCTGATTCTATTGTGCACTTAATTACATGGCTGTGGCGCGTATCACGTTCTGAGTAAGCCTTCTTTCCACGACTTTGCCTCAACCGATATTGTTTAATGAGGCTTGATTTCTAATTCACACCCTTCAGACGATGCATACCGTAGGAATCTCAGTACTGTCGTACTTTATTTAGTAATTAATCTTGGTGAAAGCATGTGGAGCATTTAGAGCACATGGAGTACCCCGGATGGTCTTAAGCAATAACTTAAAGTCCGTTCTGACGATGCCAGATAAGATCAATTACTGACAAGGCGCAACGCGCCACCCACCGTGGGAACAATGCTTTAAAATATTAACGAACTTAGGTTAACGGAAGATAAATGTAACGAAAGTTAATGAACCTTTAATGGTTTTAGAAATTAACTGAAAGTAACAAAATGTTCTCGTCATTAATTAACGACTGAATGATTAACGCTTTTCTGCCAGCTATAGTGGTGGTTGCGCAACCTCCAAATGTTTTAATGTATTGATTCATTATATAATGAAAAAACTATAACTCGCAATTTTTAATGTAAAGTACCAAAAGATAGTGATACTTAAAAAATACATTGTTACATGAAAATTATAACATTTTACTTGATAATAGTGAAGTTCACAACATTAACATAACATATTAATTAGTCTCTGAATTCTGTATACAGAATGTGCTACGTTGGGGAATAGTGTGCGTGAGTTTTTGCGACTTTGAGATTCTAGTAGATTTTACAAGTTGTAAATGTCCTGTACACCAAGGGAGAAACAACAACGTTCAAAACAATGTGCATCATATTGTTTTTAAATGCTGAAGTGAATGGTTAGTTTCAAAACAAAACAAGGAGATACATCCAACATATTTTTAAAATAAGACACATAGGAAATAATGTGAGTAATTCATTTACAGCACTCAAGAAGTTAGTAAAAAAATAGAAATTAATGAAAAAAAACACTCCAGAAATTAATAAACTAACGAATTTTGAATTAAAAAAGAGAAAAGTGATTTACCGTTTTTGATTATATTTTCATATTAGAATCTCTTTCCTTATAGTAATTGAAAACAAATTTATATTAATTCAAGTAGAAAAATAACCATAAAATCTTTTTACTTACGATAAATAGAACTTGTAATAGACATAAATATTAGTAAAATAAGTGCAATCATTGCCGTAAAATTCTGAAAGGTCGACAAAACGAACTTAAAAGTCTGGTAAACAGAAAAAATGCCGCAAGAGAAATTTGAATGAATAATTGATAAATATATTTCCACTGACGAACAGTATAAATTAAAAAGAAATTATATTGTAAAATTATATTATTATCTTAAGATGGTTTAAAGAGTTAATGATGTCATTAATGATGTCATTATGGTGATAGAAAAGAATTCATTTTTTTCTCCTGCATTTGAAAATGCAGCCAGTGTTTCGGATCGTTTACCAGATAGAGGATAATGCAAGAAAGAGAAATTTTGATACTGTGCAGTTGCGCCCTATGGTCAAGAAGTATCTAAGAGTCTCGCGGGAGGTCGTTGTCGAGTTACGTACCATGGTCAGCTCCTGCGTTAATTTCCTTTTCTTCACAGACAACCGTGGGGTCTACGGCCACTCTTTGTCATGCCCAGAGCTTTAGCAAGAGCATTATAATACGTTTATTTAAATCTTCATTTTTTTCGAAAGTTAAAAAACCCAGATTTGTATATATTTAGAATACATTAGAAAGTTACAGTATGATATTTTTTTTACATTTTTGTCAGATAAACAATTTTGTGGGTTTAAAAAATTATCCGACACCGTTAAAAGTGATATTATTATATTATAGAGTTCGTCTGATTACTTCTTCAATAAAACGATAACATGATTGAATGATTCCCTGCTCTTAATTTCCACAACAATTCGGTTATATTTAGTTTATTTCTTAATTTTAAGAACAGCAAATAAATTTAAAGATTTGTAATGAATTTAACGATAACTGTTGGATGTCAGCTGTGGGAATGTTTTCTTACGTTTCGTTGTTTTCCAATGCAGATTTGCAGACAAGCAAATTGTTAGTTTCATCAGCGAAAAATATTATTGGCAGCCATAATAAATGTACTAATAAAAATAGAAAAGAATCGACGCAAGTTGGTGCAATTATTGTATTTTATTGATACATTAACAAGAAAGCAAGTATTTTAGTGCTTAAAATTATCTTTGAAATGAAAGAAACGCCTAAATCGTTCAATAGCATTAGGAGGTAATATGATGCCAAATTGGAGCGATCACCGATTTATCATTATACATCAAACAAATGTTATGGTGTTTTGATAAGCAATTGTGATTTAAAATAAATCTGTTTCGTAAAGAAATAACGAACGTACCAAATAGTTTGCCAAAGTGTTGTACACTTAATAAATAAGTGTGTTTTACACTATGCGGTTAAAATAATTGTATTTTACACTTTGAAATTATGTATTACTGCCTGTGTGTATGCATAGATTAATCAATAAGTACTTTACGATTTATTGCAAAGTAGTCGAGTTTGAACTCTTTCTTCATGAAATTTGAAGCAGATTCCAATAGATTGTTCATAACAAAATTAATTAACAAACATTAAAAAATGGAATGACTTACTGAACGTTTTGCAATGAGTCAGTGAAAGTCAATTACATTATTTAACATTAAGAAAAAAATCAAATCAGGTCACTCTTTCAGAAAGCTTTGCATTAATGTTTAAATATTCAACTAACTCACAATTGTCATGAATTAATTCATTATCTAAACCTGCTACTTGATATTTATCTTCTTATATACCAGCTAGTAAATATAAAAGTTACTTTTATATTTCCAAGTGAACTCGACTATGTTTTCTCCTTTCATTACAAAATGTAATTGTGGATGATGTTTATTTAAAAATTCTTAGTCTCTAATAGTAAATGCTTGAATATTTAGGGAATTCGATGGTTTATAAGTGTCTGCTATCTGCATGTCAATCATGGGTTTTTATTAGTAAAATCCCGTTTGTTTTTCATTTTTGTTGTTGATTCTTTCTGATCATTTTGCTAGAACAACTACTAGAATACCTTTTAAAAATCTGAATACAAGAGTCTGTAGATAACTTTATATTGTATTAGTATATGTATCCAGAGTCAATTGCTTAAAATACTTTGTAAAAAAAGCAGTTACCATCTACATATGACTGCATGGAATATAATAAACTAATTCACTCTACAGAAACCAGAGATAACATTAATTCCAATCAAGGACCCTGAGGCAGTGGCAGATTTAACATTTCTACATCCCAAGGCAAATTCATCCTAAAATAAGGACAAAAATAATTAACTTCATGTATAAGTATCTGTGGAATATGTATAAATTTTATTTTCAATAGACTTAAAGAGGAAATCTTAATATTATTTAACACTCTTGTTGCTTGATAGCTGACAATGCGATAAGTAGTCTCAATATTATTTCACGGTTCTTCTTGCTTGTGAGCTTGGAATATGACGTGCGTGAGGAAATAAGTACTATTTAATGAGATAGAAATAAAAAGCGGTGTTCATCTTAAACAGTAATTTCTACCAGTATAACACTAGGAATAGAAATATGATCTACAGATCATGAACTTCGTCATAGTAGTTACCGGAAAGACGTTCTGTACCAAATTTGCACAATGTTCTTCCCCTTAAAATTATAAAAGAACAACAAGACTGAAAAATATTTGGTATGTGAACAACCTTCTTCAAAAATTAAAACTACACATGAAAGTTTTATAGTAATATTGCTTTCAAATATGAAAACGACTTTGTCTATTCATTCTCGAGTGTTAAATCACTATAAGGATTCGATTCCATTCTATATGTGGCTGTCAGTCCACCCCGACATAACCTCTTCCACATTAGTTGTTGGGTATTGTATGTCACGTCTTAGCTCTTCGGGCGCAGATACTTTCACTAAACATGACTAATTCCTCATTGCTGCTGAATGACGATGACGTTTCCCTCAAACACTCTCGCAACACGCAAGCCATCGCCGTTCTGTGACCAGTTCTGCGAATGCCGCCATATTTGTACTGAGCACGCTTACGACCGTTCGTTTTGGGAAGAAGTCTTGAGCGCTGAGAAGCTTCCCGAACGGTGCTGTGAGCGCCGAGCGCTGTAAGTGCTGAAAGTTGCTCTCCGAACGCAGGGATAATGACCATCAGGAAGTGTCGAGTTTAAGAACTCCGACCAAGCCATACTACTGTGGTAAAGATGCTCGGTCTAGTGCAACATTATTGCTGTGTGAGTGAGGCCAAAGCATCTACCTGCGCGCTATTGCAAGAGGGTGGGTGACGCGCCCATACTATTGTTCATAAACGCACTACATCC
>NNCF01133390.1:125363-135480 GCA_002313205.1 Laupala kohalensis | reverse complement strand
GTAAATTAGTTTATTGTCCTCCACGTGGTCACATGACGCAGTTTGTACTATTTTTGACAATAAATTTATTATTATTTGAATCACATCTTCCAAAACGGTTGGGGCGGAAACAATTTAACCAATCGCTTACTTATAAAGTTAATTTTCTTCGTGCCAGTTAGTGATTAATTCTATGAATAAACAAACTCTGGTTTCCGTAAGAGAACATTTCACATCACGCTACGACAACATAAAGTACATTTCTATCTGCATCGCCTTCGACGCCATTGATGCTATCAGTGGAATGCAATTGATTTCGCATCGATAGCATTTTGGTCTTGTGCCGATCAATCATGCAATGAACGATAACGAATTTTAAAGACTTGATTTTATCTTTCAGACCAAATATTTCTCCTCTCGCAAAATAATAGACATTAAGAGTCATACACGTAGTAATCTATTGTATTACTATTTTTTTTCACAACTTGTAGTTGGATTGAAGTGGGGTGAGGGGTACACCAAGCATCCTCACCTAAACACAATGTCACAATTTAAAAAACCTCTGACTATTCTACAGGTGTTAAGGATGGCTGCTTTTTGTAATGTTAGAAATATGTTTCTTAGGGAGTTGAAGCCGATTGATGCTCACGTGCAGACTGTGAGGGATGACTGCAGTGGTGGACAGGACTATATGTACACACTCCATATTCCATAAGCGAAGAAATGTTTTCTGTTTTCAAATCTTCATATTTTTTAATTTCATCATTGTAAGTAATTTGGTTACTGCATTATCTATGATGTGTGTGATTTTCTTGAGTTTGTCTATTAGAATAATATCTGGTCTGTTGTGATGGATTGTCTTATCGGTGAGGATTGATCTATCAAAATAAATTTTCTACCAGCTGTTCTCTCAAATGGATTTTGAGAAGTAATTGTAGTACAGGACAGTGTCTTCTTTTAGTCCATACTTATCGCAGAGGTTCTGGTGGATAATATTAGCGTCGATTGATGCAATCAATTTGTGTTAATAGAGCAATATATTATTATTATTATTATTAACATTTTAATGTTACAGTGTAACCTTGTTTAACTTGTCATTCTTATTCGAAGTCAAACAGTCCCCTTTGGAGACCACGATGGTGCCCAAGGGGTTCGCGGAGGGTAGATCTCCGCCTGATCTCCGCAATTTCTTTCCCTCGGCTGTAGAAGGAGCAGACGTGACCAACATTTCACTACGGCCGTCGGACCCGGTCCACACGATACAGTAGACCGAGTGGACATGACAGTCAGTCTCGATGTTGAGGTGTGATGAACAATCCCTGATCCTACTAGGAATCGAACCCTACCCATCCAGCCAGCAACTCAGCGCTCTACCCTCTGAGCCACACGGACTACGATCGGTTTCTGAAACGTTCTCCAAATGCAAAAGACTCCTTTAGAAAAATTACTTTCTCTTTCATAGTAACCAGTGTAAAGTTCGATAATGAGTTATGTTAGGAAAGATTACAACTACTCAAATATATAATTAGAAATATAAGAATTTATTGTATAATTACGACAAAGTTGTTCAGAGACGAATTTTTCTTCTCGTGCAAACGAGACACTTCGTTAAATAAATTCCTGTTGCACAAACTGAATCCATTATTAGTACAATGATTCGGTTTTCTATGCGCTCAGTATGTGCACTCTTTGCGAGCGGCTCCATAATCTCTATCACTTAGTACATCGATGTATTCTGCAGAAGAGAAAATGAACCCTGCGACTCCGCTTACATCCGTCCATTCATCCGTCCATCCTTCAAGCACATTACGTGTCGTTCCTTCACAGTTTCTTTTCCTCGCATTGGGAAGCTCTTCTCTCGACTATTTCCGTGAATATAAACGAAGAATCAGGAGGCCATGCACGTTTCCAAATCCCCCTGAGAGATTACGAAAATTGATTGCGTCTTCTTATCCTTCATTTGCAAAAGAATGACTGTTAAGTTCATTTTTTATACACATTGTCTGAACCAGTGCAATCAAGTCGCTCACACGATTAAATAATAAAAATTATCTCATTGCTATAATATGTACAAGGGATTTCTGTGATATACAGACATCAAGAGGTAATTATACCCGAATGAGAAATGGAGATATAAGTAAAAACACAACACTAATTGTTTACTAACTCCCATAGCAAATTGCTGCGCGGGCGGAAATATCGTGGCAGCGTAAAAAGCTGTCACAAATAAGTTTTTGTTCTCCGACATTAATGTTTCGGTAAATAAATCACGTTCATTTGATCCGAAGAAAATACGAGCGAATTTATTGTAAAAAGTGTAACCGAAGAGATGAAGATAATCTGTGCTCGAGAATCTTGTATTCACATAAAGTAAAAAGTAATTTAATTATCAAAAGTCCTTCAAGTCTTTGACAATATTTTTGCAAGTTTACTTTCATGTTTCTCGTTCCTAAATTGTGGAATAAATTGATGGTAAAGCGCAATATAATATCATTCTACAAAAATACGATAAATAAAATTTTATTACAAAGAACTTTTTAAAAATTCATTCATATTCTCTCATTCCAAAAATGTATTTGATGAGAAATAATGTTTCCTCTGGAAATGCATCAGAAACTCGTTTCCAGTTGTCCCTTTCTCCTGAAACACATTAAGTGTATTTTGAAACGTATGCGATATATGTACAACACATTCCTCGTCACTCCATCCAACTCCATCCCACTCCATCCACACAACACAGCACGCCATGCATCACATCACATGAAACTCCCGTTTAATTAAATACTCTGCTGCCTCCTGTTCGCCACGCACAGACCTCCATCTCCCAATTATTTCCCTCTGTTTTATTCGTTTTCCCTTTCATCAGACTAAAATACCTCCTCCCTTCTTGTAAACGGCATCGCGATCTATACTCCACGTCATGCGACTTCACTCAGAAGTAATGAAGGAACGCGAGGAAGTGTTTATTAGGTTATTGTCACATTGCTACACATTGCTCGTGGAATCGAGTTGTTGCGTCTATCGCCTCCTTACGGACCTCAATTTCACCGTTATCCCTTCTTAGCCCTCTTTAGTCTATTAGCTTTCACAACCCCCTGAAGGGTCCCTGAAGGGGTTGCAACCCCTGGGCGAGACGTGAGACAATGCTCCCAAACACCGAGGCAGGATATAAATCCCACTCTCTTTGTTAACGGAGACGAGTCACCGTTCGGGGATTGTTGCGAATCTACCTACCGCTTATCTCTCGATCTTCTACTCAAGGGTCTGGGGTGGGGGGATGATGATCTGTTGGTTAAGGGCAAGTGCCAAGCGGTCCACACCACAACACGCCCCCGAGATTACCGCCGTGGCTACGGCGAGTTCCTTTCGAAACTCTACTCGTGTTAGACATGTTCCCCTGTCAACGTTTGACGAGCGACCGTTCGGGGATTCTTATCGAATCGACCTCCCTCCTGCGTCGCATGGTCTGATCCGTTGCTCAGGGATCTGGGATTGGGTACAGGGACCATGGGTACGGGCGAAACCGGAGGTCTAGTTCGGCTAGATCGTCATCTACTCACTCTTAACTGCTCTCTTGACAATACATTATTAATTAATTAATTGCTAGTTTAACTGGCTTGATGATGGTACAGGGCTTTTACTTCTCCATCATCAAAATGAGGAATATGCTACGTGTACCTTCGCCTAATTAACTGAAATGCGAAGTTTCAACCAGTTCTGATGAGGGTCAAAGTTTTTACCGATTACGTAAGGAATAAAGTACCTGAAATCCATGACGAGTGCTATATTGCAATTCCTCGAAATTCGTAACCCAAACCCTTCGAATGAAATCCTTAACGAACTCAAAAGAATCACTCATCTCTGTTTGTTTGCAATTGTGGTGTCAACGCTGCCATCGGGGGTTGAAGGGTTGGAATTATATCCACAAGTAAAATCCCGTTTCCAACAAATATTTACATTTAACGTGTTATGTCCACGTTCACTGAAGTCAAGTAGCCACGACGTAGATAACAGAAATTCAGAAGTAAAAATTAATTAATAATTCTCTCTCTACTCACTTTTCCTATTCGTCGAGGACATTTCTTTCGTGATTTAAAGGTTTAGACTGTCGTTTGACTCGTTCTCTGACAAAGGGTCGCGTTGTCTTCCGTCACAAGATGAGGCTGCCATTCGCGTCAGAACAGTGTTTTTCACAGTTTTTGATGAATTATTCTTTTGTAAATGCCTCTCGGAAAAAGTCTGAAAATCTTAACGACGTTGCGCTCCTCGGTTCCTTTTGCGATGTTTTTGAACCGATACTTTGACCAGAATATAAAAACACCAGAAGTTCGTCACAGTTTTTCCGCAGTAATGTGAAGTCAAATAATGCAAAATTTTGTACTGCAATATAGGAAGTGGTACAAACTATCATTCGAATCATTTTTTTTGCGGCGGGGGGGCGTGAGCTCCTCATATTCTGGTGGTACGTAAGTATCCGAGATGTCGCATACCATGCAAGACGTATTTTTGCAATCGATTGTTGTGTGTCCTAAACGCTGACATTGTATACTCCACGTGGACGTCGTACAGTACATGAAGGGCACGAGGCAACCCCCTCCTCCCCCCTCACTCCCCCTCACTCCCCCTCACCCCTCTTCATTTCACCCCCACCCCTTGAGAGTCCCCGGTGCACGGTCACCGAGGGGCGTGGTCGATTACTTTGCAGAGCGCATTCTCACAGCGATGGGGGAGCAATTACACACACACACACACTTGTTCCTCATATTACTTCGAGCCAACATGAAACATTTTTGGAAGAGATCAAAACGCAAGGAAAATTTTAACCCACGATGAGAAAACACTGTAGATGTGTACATATATATACCTTAGGAGTGGATGTGAGATTGAAATTCAGAAAAAGGAAATGACATCCTAACATTATAGTTCGGATAACATTAGGTTAGGATGCATGTATTTCTTCCGTGTTTCCTACACGTAGAGAAGTTATTGATAAAGTTCGGTCAGGTGAAAATGGCGACGAGCCGGGAATCGAATCCGGGACTTCTGCTTCGATCGCAGGGGGTGTTAACCACTACATCACTCATTTGCCTTTCACAACTGTCTTTTACACCATTTTGCTGGTAATGGTTGATTTGGAGGTCTGGGTGGAAATGGTATACAGTTGTAGAAGACGGACGGGTGGTGTAGTGGTAAACACCTCTGCGATCATAACAGAGGTCTCGAGTTCGATCTCGGTGCACGCTTATTAATTTTCTTTCCCTCTCTCACCATTCACTTGCAAATGTGGTGGATATTGCGATTCGCTTTCTGAATATTCTTGTGATGCGTGTGTTTAAATCCTCGCCGATATATAAATAAAGTGAATCGGACGTAGCATCGGATTCATTCTTTGTGGTTTTTGAAACAAAGTTGATTTACGCAAAAATGTCAAATGTTAATAAATTTATCGGCAGTTTTCACTCGTTATATGAAGACAGGAAAGTGACATAATGGTCAGATCCAAATTATATTCCAAATTAATGTTGACTTTGTATGATAATAAAATAAAGTCTCTGCGAGAATTTCGTATGACAATAAAGTAAAATACATCAAGAGGCCAGAATTAATGTTCCTGTTTAATTTAAAAAATCATTTTGACAACCAAAGTCAATTAACAGGAATGATGGAGACTTGAATCTGCTGTAGAGTTGTTGTTTGTAACAAATTCCCATCCGATTTTCGTAGTTGAGGTAAGTTTAGTAGTTTTTTTATTAAAGTAGGTGTATCACAAATATAAAGAGAGGAGAAAGACAATGTTGAGTTCGTCATGAGAGTAAATCCTCGTCCTTTTCTTCGCATAAGATTCACCTCAATCGATTGACCTCAATGCACTTACACACACATAGACAGACACCCGTGCAAACACCTCGTCTCCTTGGAGAGGAGCCAATTACCGCGAGTGACTATAGCGTTCATTAGTTCTTTCATCCGCATCTGCACGCATCTGTAGCTGTGTAGCTCCCTCCAATGACTGGAAAGAAAACAGCAATTAAACGGTCTGATGAAAATGGGACTCGAACCCGGGACACCTGCGTTGATCGCAGGGGTGTTATCCACTACACCATTTCCACCCAGACCTAACGCTTATCTTCTCCACGATTCTGTATACGGAGGAAATGACGAACCTTAACACGAGCTCCCTTCTCTCTCCTGTCTCTGCTCTTCCGGTGTTTAGGTCAGGGTAGAAATGGTGTAGTGGTTAACACCTCTGAGATCAACGGAGAAGTCCCGGGTTCGATTCCCGGCTCGTCGCCATTTTCACTTGATCGCAAGTTATCACATATCTCATCCACAAGCAAGAAATGTGTGCGAAGCAATTAAATAAATAATTAAAAACTTACGACCTTTTATGGACTTTGAATAATATTTACATTTTGTGTGCGTTTCGCCTTCGATTTAAGTCGTCGTCGGGTGATCTATTATTCATCCATTCGCTAGTTCTGCTACAGTATTTGATTTTGATCAATAGTTTCTTCAGACAAATTTTGTGATACGACATTCATACTTTACTTGATCTGTTTGGTGAGAGAAAATCGAGAAGTGGATTCAGAAGTACCCGTCACGCATTATACTGGAAATTTAAAATACGTTTTAAATATAAACGAAATATACTACTTAAATTTTCGGTCTTGAAATAACATAAAGACACCTCACTTCTATTCCTGGGGCAACGTTTAGTCAAACGTCACCCCGTGTCGACGCGACCGCTCTAGGAAGGGCATGAAAAGCATAAAGCGATCAAAGATCTCTCTCATTTCCCTAAAACATGTTTTTCATGAAAGTAATGGACTTGTTTCGTATTTTACTCATTCAAATTATATTTAAGGGCATCAAATCCATCACGATACTCTTTTAGGTAAAAAAAGTCGCGTGTGTGGAGTAAAAATGCTGATAGAAATAAAAACTTATCGTAATATTCGCGTAATATTTTTCTTTTACATTTACATCTTATTTTACGTCATTAATTACATGTTGAAATTTCGAGATCATACAAACTAAAACTTTTCATTTTTGTACTAATGAAAGTATTTTGTGAAATTCTTTATTTTAAATGTGTGAATTGGGGTGAAATGTAATTTTTTGTAAATTGGTATATATATTACAATGTACTGGAGTCATAATTTCGTCTTCGTGGTACGTAAATGTTGTATTTTTTGTTTGGAAGCGATCTTTTTCCCTGAAGAGAGAGACACCGTCGTTTCTCACGCAGATGAGTCGGTGAATTACAAACGACGGAAGGAAGATGATGATGAAGCGTAATTCCATCGCCGCCGCCGCCGCCGCCGCCGCCAGGAGGAACAGGAANCGGAAGGAAGATGATGATGAAGCGTAATTCCATCGCCGCCGCCGCCGCCAGGAGGAAGAGGAAGAAGAAGAGGGAAGAGGGAAGAGGAAGAGAATGTTATCGAGTGCGCCAAGGGCTCCCTCAGAACCTTCCAGCGAAGGAGAGATAAGGGTTGTTCCCAAGACGGATGGACGCCACCCTTCAGGAAGGGAAGGTTCGATATTTTCACGAACACAAATCTTTTATTTCTACTGAAAATACATTTCCCATATTGAATAGAACCCTTGTGAACCAATAGTCCTATCCCGTGAAACATGTTTTCTTTCTTCAGAGCGGTTATGAAAGGTTCTACTGCAGCTCTTTTACAAATGTATCGTCTTCAACAGCAGATGAAGTTGCATTTCAATATAAAACAACCTCTCATTACTTTTATGAAAATTCGAATTTGTTAGTACGTCACTTAAATTCAACGGGTTTGAAAATCAGATACTTGCATTAGGATACTTGTATTAAGATAGAAGAAATTATTTGAAGTGTACAATAATTAATTTATATTTGTCCTCGAGAAAGGTCACGAAATTGATCTAGCAGTAATAAAAATTAATCAGCGTCATTCTGAAGGAGGGACATAGTACATACTAATGAGTCTGTAACTCCACTTGCTTGCTTGCTTTATGTTAATCGCTCGCGTCCATCTACGAAGTTACTTCTTGTGAAGCAGGACTCAACGACAAGGGAAAAAAACTACAAGTATAAAACTACAAGCAATCTTGTTATTAAAACGTAGTACAGATTCATAGAAGATGGGAACAACATATTCATTCCACTGCAGACAGAGGTGTCTTTTCTGTAGTTTTAGAACAAAACGTCCAGCTGTAAAATCATCGTTTCCATCGATCCGCAAATGTCTTGACGACGGAGCGATTCGCGAATGAAGAATCGTTTACGTTAAAATGTTTTAAATCGACGACAGCGTTTTCTTCTTGACTCGTTTATTTGAAGTTGATTTCTTGATTCCTGACAAGTGAAATCACAGACGAGTCTCTGGCGAGTAAAATACACAAAATTAAGAATACTGTACGTGATGTGTACGAGTGTGTATTTGTGATAAGCTTCTATTCGTAACTGTTATCATGCACTGTATACGTAGTTAATGCTAAATACGAGTCGTAGTGAAATTTACGTACTGAAACTAGAAGATGATGCGGGGCGCAAGTAGTTTACTCCGCCATTTATTATACTCCGGAAAATAAAATATTATTTTACTACTTAGAACTGAAACACTCATATTTTCAAACAGAATAAAAAGGCTATATTCAATTGTCGTTGTATTTAGTTAACTTTTTTGATGGGTTGATGTAGTTGCTTGAGGCATCAACAGCAGCATCTGCCTGATCTATTCACACGCGTCGTTAAAGGGGCCGAGTGACGCCGAGATGAAAGTCCGAGGGTCCAATCACAGCGAAGGGGAGAGGAAGAAGAGGGGGGGGGGATGGACATTTTGGTTCCGTCGACGGAAGTCAACTTAACGAAGCGCGTGCGTTTCTCTCCTGTCGCAGAGGATGTATTCGACCTCTTCCTCTCTGCGAACGAGAGGAGGAAAAAACCACGAGAGGAGAGACGAAGTTTTCACTCTCTATTCCTTCTTTTCATGTCAAAGATATCGTGAAAGGACCCCCTATACTCGCGTAACTTTGCCGAAAATTGTGCACTATGGCTACCTAAATCGAATTCAAGTTATATCCAAGAAGTAGTGACAAAAGCGACTATTTGCTGTTAACAAATACAAGTCGGACGCAAGGGCACGAGGAGCTCTACCTGGGAGACAATTTGTAAAGAAAATATTCGCAGAATCTACGTTAACGAAATGTATGATAAGAAGATTTCTGTTGTTTTCTTTTAATTATTTACCTGTACCGTAACTCAGGGGCTAGCGGGCTAGCTTGCCAATGACTCACTGCGGGTTCGATTCCGTGCGGGGTCAGAAAGAATGTTCCGGTTTTCGAATCCATCCATCCTTCCTTCCTTCCTTCCTTCCTGCTCTCTTCTATCCACCTCCTACTACTCCCAGTATTACTCTGTACTATTTATTAGTAACTGCTCCTACCAACGACACCCTCCAATTTGAAGGTATCCCCATCTACTAACAATAGCCCCTTTCACCCACCCAACTCCTACTACCTCCTATCGCGCTCCAGGTAGATAAGCTACATTTCCCATTCACAAATACAATACTACAATACTACTGCGTAATTGCACGTTCGAGGAGAAGGAACTCGGGAATAGACATGTTTGTTGTCCTAGAAATGTCATACAAATGATTTTCCATCTTCCTTCGCAAGAGATGAAAGCGCAAAGTGAAGAGGAAGTGAAGAAGGAAGAGCAGAGAGGGAAGGAGCCGGATATTGGCTGCCGCTGCTGCTGTCAATCTGTCCTCGCGGCGTCCTCAATGCGGCTCCTCGTTACGCTGCGAGCGACCTCCGAGCACGGAAGAGCGTAATACCCTCAGGTTCCAGAATATTCTCACTCACGCCACGTAATAAGCATTATCATTCCAAAAGAGAGTTTGATTTTTCTTTTCAATTTCTCTCCCCTTCCACAACCCTCTGTAGGAGTGAGTCAATACAACGTTCTCGTCAGAACGTTTTTTCGAAGAGACAAAAACAATTTATAAGAGGATTCTACAATATTCTTGAATGAAATTGTTTCGTAATTGCATGTAGCATGGAGCATGTATGTCGTCCCTCTTCTCACGCAGTATTCTATCCCTCAGACTCTTACTTAATCTTCCGTCCCCTCCCACTTTTTCATTTT
>NNCF01133390.1:104545-116845 GCA_002313205.1 Laupala kohalensis | reverse complement strand
ATAACTTGTACATGTAAATTTACAAACATATTTGCGTTAAATTACAAACATATTGACATTATATATGTATTATAACTCGCAGCTAACTTTTTATCTTATCTAGGAACTTTTGCTGAAATTTTTGAATCCGCCTCTGCTTTAGGGCCCTTGATCGGAATTGATGGAATACGTCCCTTGCTTGCTTCCGGAGAGTAAATTAGTTTATTGTCCTCCGTGTGGTCATACATGGCAGTTTGTACTGTTTATTGACAATAAAATTTATTAAATAGTAACATTCTGTGTTCGTACAACAACTTTGAAGCAGAATGTGTTACACTTTGCAAAGCGTAGATAGAATTATATCACTAAACTCTCTGAAATCGTCGTAAATAAACGGAGTAACTTATTGTGATTTCAACTTGAAAAACATAACTCACCGACCATTTACATGAAATGGTGTAAATTGGACCCGATGCGTCTTATGGAGGAAAAAGAACTTATTTAGAAAAGAAGAAGTTTACTTTGATTTGTTTACTACTTTAATATTTGGCATCACTTTTATCACCGAGTTCGTGAAAATTGTTAATAGAAATTAAATTGTGTTTTTTCATCATTTTAATTCACAAGGGCCGTCGACGAGCCCTAAAACCCCACAAAAAAATTCGTAGGGTTGTGTTATAGAAATAAAGAAAACAATTATAGTTCTCAGCGATTTGAGTGACACGGAGCGCCAAAGTCGCACGTTAATTCGTATCACGTTTGAAGTGCGACATGAATATTGCAAGTGACCCTCTGGCGCCGTGTAGTACACGCACGAACTGCGCACGACTCGAGTGAGCGAAGGGCGTTGTCATGTTCCTCTCGTGTGAAGAGATGAAGGAGTTTCACCCTCGACATGTTTCATTCGCTTCATCACGTGGCTTAACTGCTTTTCCGAAAGGGAATTGAAGATCGACAAGGAAGCCGAGAAATCGCACTGCTACGAATGATATGAATAGGAAACATGAGCATATTACTTCCATTCATTAAGGGCTCTAATGAGCTTGACGTTGACGAGCCCTTAAACCCCACAAAAAAAATTCCATTCAATTCGAGTCGGAGCTGTTTTCCTATCTATAACAACGAAGATTCAGTTTTAAAATATGAACAGTAACTGCAAATTATAATTTACGGAATCAATTAAAATTTATTAACACTAATGAAAATACCGTAAGAAATAACTATTAAAGTTTCGATCATTAATGTGTTGTGTTTAGTCTCTACGTCCTGACAGTGGAAGCAAAAACGCTGCTTGACATTCAATTCCTCTAACCCAATTCCAATATCCGATTTTTTCAATGCGGCTCATTGCATATTATTCTGTGACGCTTATTATTAAACTATATTTCATTAAGAACATTTTTGTGACGAAAGAAGAAATCCAATGGAAATAAGAAGGAAAAGTGAATTGAAGAGAAAAATAGAAATCATGCTCATTGATCCAAAATAATAAATTCATCCAATGGACTCTTTAAAACCCAAATTAAAAGATGACTGCACCATTCGATAGGTCTAGAGCTAACTGAGCCGTTTTCTACTTCGAAAAGTGTTTCAAAGGATTGTTGTTCGCTGTCGTTAACGCGTCAGAAGCCATTACGTGCTGCAGACTCGCATTCCCAGTATCTTCTCACGAAACATTTTTGTCTGATATTGGAAGAGTAATTATCAAAGAATTAACATGTTTCATTTCTCAATTCTTGTACTTATTACGAAAGAAAGGTTTATTGAAGAAGAAGATTACATTATTAACAATAGAAAAGTGAGTGATAAAAACGAAACAGTTGTCGTCACTGATTCACTTCCAAATCGCCTTTGATGCCTCTGAAAGTTTGGATTTAATGTTGCAAAAGTAAGAAAGATGCGTGACCTTCTAAAAATGTCTCCCATTGACTCTGTTTTCTAGAGAATTCAAAATTTCAATATTTATATCATTTTTTGTTTCGATGTCTTGTGGCCAGGGGATGGATGCCATAAACCTCCATCTTCCTCCTAACAACATGCTATCGGTGAAGGAATTGGGAAGGAGACATATCGGAAAGGAACCTTACCTGAAAACGTTCGTCTGAGCCAAGACACTTCCACTTCAGCTTCGCTTTCACTAAAACCTTTTATCCTCCTTATTTTTATTTTTTTTGGTGGGGCTTTAGGGCTCGCCAACATTGAGGTCATTAGAGCCCATCCTCCTTATCCTTAGCAACTTGATTTATAAGTAAGATTCACTAAAAAAACTGTATATCAATTTTAAGAGAAATTCATCTCTCTTTTTCTGAGAAAAACATTGTAATCTTATTTAGCTCATTAGCGTCGTAAAAACAACGACAATGCTTCGTCATGAAAAGTTCTCGTTTAATTGCATTAAATCGACTGTATTTTGGTATTACCATTACGAATCGTTGGGAACCAATTAATTGAACCATTCGACCAAACGTCGGTTTGGTTCGTTTACAGAATTAGTTCTTTCTACCGAGCGACGATTCGCTCCAGTGAATCTTCGAGTAATCGATTGCAGAGCGACCTTTTTGATGGGTCACTGCGTCACTGCGATGGTTAAATGACACGAGTCTCAGCTGACATTCTTATGTTGTCGCCGGCTGTACAGTCACCTGTTCGTAATTCAGATGACGTGGCGCGCTGTCATTGGTGTAAACGTCTCTTCAGAGACATTATTTTTATACACGCTAGTTTCATTTCTGAAGGCTCTAAAGGGACCTTCTATAACGGTCTGGTGTATCTTCATCAAGGCACTCACTGGGTCTGCAGATTGCGATCCTACGCTCGAAGAAAAGTTTAATATCATCTTAGAATTTTATACCCTATTACTATACAGTTCATCTCGAAATCATGGTACACACTTTAAGAGTTGGTACAGGACACTATAACACTAATCATTTCTTGTATTCCATTCACTTTCTTCTTGTTTGTGGGGTTTTACGGCTCATGTCGACATCATCAAAGGTCATCGGAGCCCTTAAAACTTGTACAGGTAGAGGGAAAATGCAGTTACGCACTAGGGAGAGCCAACATGACTCTCCCCGCGTGTGGGACTCAACCATATACCCACTAAAAACCCTCCTGATCTACAACACTCCAAAACATATCTGAAAACATTAAAGGACAAACAATGATGGGGGACAAAAAAAAGAGGAGGGACAAAAAATGAGGAAAATNAGGAAAATGAAAGATACCCTAGCCCTAATGGCGTCGGGATCGAAAAGAACAAGAGGTGACCAAGGGAGACCAGGAAAGAGAAAGGAAGGAGCATGGCACAAGTAAGTGGAAGTAATGCCAGACTCAGCTGGGGACCCCGTGTTCGCCAAACACGTACTTACTAGATGTAAGAAGTCCCCTGGTGGGGGGGGGGGGTGATTTCTTCTTCCTCTCATCTTCTACATGTAATCCACTCATTCTCTCAATCATCCTGTCTTTCCCTCTTTTATCTCCTTTTCCTGCTTTTGAGTCGAGAGACTCGTCGCTACAGAATACAGAGGCGGTCTCAAGCAGCGCTACAATGTACACTACATACATCGCTACTGTAACTTTGCTCCAAGAACGCAACACGGCAAATGCCTAACACGAATTCAAGTTACATTCAAATAAATATTAATATATTAGTCACCAAAGCGACTATTTGCTGCATAGAAATACAATTTAATATCTCAACACAACAAACTAAGACAGGAGGTAATATTAGTTCCACAGATAGGACAAGAGCAAGTGCATTGAATGGACGGCCGATATTGGCGATAGACTTAAGTTTTCAGAAAATCCAATGTCCTGCCAACATAACGCGAGGTACAAATGCCATTACTCTTGAGAAACCGTGTGTCAGCATCATTGATCCCTTCTAATACACAAATGTTTGATTGTTTGTTTGTTACTTCATCACGACTAAACCACTGAACCCATCGTGTGATGAAATTTCGAAAGGATATAGTTAAGATGCCCAGGACGAACATAAGCTAAGTTTTATTTTTTTAAATGCGTGAAAAGAAAGAAATAAAAAATGATTTTTACCTTCAGTGTCGATGAGAGGTTTTTGCGTACGCTGCCTCCATCTCCGTAGGTGATAACTAAGAAAGGCAATATTGTCCACTTCAGCATATCAAGCTTTACCTACATTATCCGAAAAACGTTAATAGGAATAGGATTAAAAATATTCAAATACTTTAATCCGAGAAGAAAAAAATTAATCATCGTAAAATTTAATTTTTGTTTGTTTTTACGTTTTTGATGAATGTTAAAAAATATCTTTCAATCGTAAAATTTGGATTTGGACAAATAGTTTAGGTTTTACAAGAATTTTTAACGCAATGGAGCAGTCGCCGTTGTGTCCAGCAGAAAAAAAAATTCTCTGGAGACTGTGTGAGCAATTTCCTTCTCCGAAGGGCGGCACGTGGTGCGTGGATGCGAAGAAAATAGGAAAAATCGTGATCGTAGTGGATACCACTTACGAGAATTCAAAAGTTCCAAACTTGGAAAACGATAAGCCTTGTTTTGTGGGGTGACACGGTCGAGCACTGAGCGCGACCGTGTCACTCTAACGTTGTGACGGTGCTGGAATTTCTTTAGAACTCTTCTTTAGAGCGGCAAGTTTTCCCCTTTTGTGGGTGAAACCGGTTCCCCTCCGTGGGGTCTGAGAACATACGATAGCGTTAAAGGGTTGCAGAAGTCGATGCAACAGGAGCAGATAAGAAGCATCGAGAAGGTCACAGCTCTTCTCGCAGATTTTTTAAAATTTTTATTATTTCTTTTGTAGCGTTCGTGGCTTAGTGCTATTGAAGCTTATCTATATGGGACAATAGGAGGTAGAAAGAGGCTATTGTTAGCTGCAACAAGCAACAACTTGACCCACGTGGAGGAGTTACTATCGATACTACGAGCAGTAGGAGGACGAGAGGATAGAGGTGGAAAGAGGGTTCGCTTTTCAGTAGCCACAGCTACATGTTAAATCCTTGGTCTCTTGATGCCTTAGGACCCTTGATCGCCATTGATGGGATGGTCCCTTGCTTGCTTCCGGAGAGTAAATTACTGTATTGTCCTCCTCGTGGTCATACGACGCAGGTTGTAACTGCTGTTTTTTTGACAATAAAGTTTATTTTTATTGTTATGTACTGCGACATTAATGTGAAAAGCTACAATTTTCTTCTCCGATCCCACCGAGAATTGAACACGGGACGCAACTTGGTGGTGACACCTTAGAACGGTAACACCTTAGCCACCGGTGGTGTTGGGGCGGGGCGGGATCTGGTCGCTAAATCGCAAATGATNCCGAAGGGTTGGGAGGGAGGGAGGGGGGGGGGTGAAATCCCTTTGGGAGTTGATGGCGGACGGGGGTGTATCATGATTACACCAGATTCTTCTTCTTTTCCTCTCGTCTCGGTCGTTTCGTGTTCTAATCGAAAGGGATTTGGACAAAGAGAGAGCAGAGGTCAAATCAAAATGCGAGCTTCAAATAAAGAAGGAAATCTAATTTGGGTTGCGAAGGGAGACGAACTACGACGTACAAACATTAAAGACATTTCATTCCATTCGCAGAAGTGCTCATGATGTTTTTGGAGGTTTATTATCTCGTACAGAAATGGCTGTCAAACAGTCTTCATGATTCTTCAAGACGACATGCGATGATACGAGTTAAAAGAAAACGTGTTTCGCAACTTAACATTTCTTACGTCACATCCTTTGTCTTTTAAATTACTTTAAAAAAATATTATTTCGACCAAATAAATTGTTCCAATATTCTTTCAATTCTCTTCGTGAAGCTTACGGAAGTATGTAGAATTGATTATGAATATCTAGAGATTTTCTCTAAATTAATTGAGTTCATGGAACTATTTTTACATTTGTGGACTTTATGAAATGTTATTCTTTATTCTATTTGGGAGAATCGAAATGTGCTAAAACCATTTTGTAAAGAAAATGTGGTTTGGTTTTTGTAAATGACATCCATCCAAACAGACGTTCTCTGATTCAGTACGGTATCACAACACGCAATACCTGGATTTTCCACTATCTAACGCTGATGAAAAAAAAATTTCTTCAAATTTGTAGCATAATTCGAATAAGAAATATAAATTTTATGTCTTTGGTAAAGAATACAACATTAAAATACGTAATTTCGTTCTCAAAGTTAATCGCGTTTCTTCGATCTATTGTTGAATTCGTGCTTCTTAATTTTTAATTCAGTTAAAATAAGCTGACACAGAAATCCTGTTGCGCTTATTACATTGAACTTATTCCTATTATCCCTTATTTATTTTTTGAATTACACATTTTTCTAGTAATCTAAAAATTTCTTAATTTTTTAGATATATTTAATTTAATTACTGGAACGTAGAGAAATGTGGAAAAGGCAAATGAATTTTTTTTTAAACCGCATAAAATGAGTTTTTAAAAATCCAGACCTATTCACATGTGCTTTAATAATACCTTCCGTGTGCAAAAATATATTAATTCACAGGAACTCCAATCAAAGTGTTTTAATTTGTTGTTTTATTTTTGAATTGACTCTGGGACAGAGGTGATCGCTTAGATCGGGAAAGAAAATAAATAAATATGTGAATAGAAAAACAAGATTTAACATTTCAATCATTTTTATTGCGTCTTCTCGCCGTTTGATTGTCTGCGATAATATTAATTTATATTATTATTTGAGATGTGCATAGTATATTAAATACAATATGGAAATCACTGGTTTATTTTCAGGTATCACATAGTCAGTCATAGCACGTTTTTTTTTGCTATAATTGTCGAACGAATCCTCCTCTTTTGCCTCCTCTTCAGATTGACAAATGTTGGTCAATACAACATGAGAAGATTATAGACGTCTAGATGTAGCGACGAAGAGCGTGGAATAATGCTAATAATGATGATGAACAAATCTGTAAGAGGATTACATGAACTTTAACATATGTGTTGTACGTCATTCTACTTCATTAATAATGTTTTAGAATATATGGCATGTAATATTTCACAAGAATCATTTACTTGTATACAAACATTTGTGAACCTGAATGATTCGTTGGACAAGTAAAATATAAATGTGATATTTCACTCATTATGCGATACCTGAAAATAAACCTGTGATTTTGATTGTCTTTAAAATAATCTGCACAACTTAAATAATAATATAAATTTCAATCATTATATTTATTTTGAGGATTCCTCGTTTGAAACCTTAAAAGAAGAAGAAGAATAAGCAGGAGGAGAAGAAGAAGGAGAAGAAGAAGAAGGAGACGAAGGAGGAGAAGAAGAAGTAAAAGGAGGAGGAGAAGAAGAAGGAGGAGAAGGAGGAGGAGGAGGAGAAGAAGGAGGAGAAGAAGTAGAAGGAGAAAAAGGAGGAGAAGAAGAAGGAGGAGAAGGAGGAGAAAATGATGATAATTATCAGCATCTTAACGCAGGAGTCGTGTAGAGCAGTTGCCGTATAGAGCGGGGGTTGCGTCCGAGGCAGGGTGAATGCAGCAGTGCATCCGATGACGTGTGTAATTGGAGCGGAGTGCTTAATGCGGCAACCTCTAATTTGGCATTTCGGCATTTTGGCCACTCAATCCTCTCCCTTCCTCTGCTCTCCATTAGCTACATTTGCTACATTTGCCTTTGTTCCAATCCAAAGGATCGCTCATTGAAATGATGTATCGACAACATGTCAACAGGAAGTTCAATCGCACCTACAACGATGAGATGTACATCCGTCCCGTGATGTCGTGCCCAATAGAACTGCTTCAAAATTACCAGAGAACTATTTGAACTCCCTTTTAGAAAATCAGCTGACAAATTCTATTACTATTCTATTCCTTTTACTATTTGTTTCTACGTTCTTCAATATTAATCGGAAATAAAAAAACTTGTCCTGTTTCCTGAGAAACAAACCTGAATCTTTATTTACATTTATTTTGTTCAGGGTGGTTATTGGTGTCTCGTGTTGCTTCACAAGTTTCAATGGCTGAAAGATGTTCCACAACGAGAATATCCCTTCACAAAATACAAAATTAGGGTTTGTAGGTGCGATTGAACTCATGGTTTCTTCGTAGCAGTACACGCCTACCGTGTGGCTCGTACACGAAGGGGTTTAGCGAAGAACGATGACGCTTGAGAACAAGCTTGGCGAGTAATGGGAGTTCTTGACTGTAATCATCAAAGTATCTCGATATTGTGATGGTTGTTGGGACCAGCATTTGTCTTTCTAGAACTTTCTCAACAAAGTTCTATTCTGAATTGATTCATTGAATTTAGTTATGCGCACCTTGGGTTTATGCGCTCATGGTTGTGTGCGCACCTTGGTTCCAAGGAGTTTCATTTCTCAACTCATGTTTTGCTTGCTGAGGGGTGATAATGTTCTGATATGATTTGGTGTGATGTTTGTTATCTTTTTATCACCTGCGTGGAGCAAAAAAACCTTTCTTGAAAGGAAAAATGTCCGCGTCTTTTCTTAGTAATTGTGAGGCGGCGGTTGCGCTGTGATCCTCTTGTGACAGGAATGTTGTGATGGAAGGTGGATGTTTTCATCCAGTTGACAGGAGATGTTGATTGGGCACCGGGGTCAGGATAAGAGACGGCGCGTGCATCTGGAGTCACCTCCTCAGAGTCATCATGACGGCAAAATGCTGTATTTTGAAAAGAAACACTGTTTGTTAATGTACTGTTTTTGGGGAAAAGTGTGTGCCGTATGAGGTCATTGGAGAGATTTTAGTGAGCCGGACCATGTTCCCTAATCAGAGGTTTTTATGTTTGTAGTAACTCAGAATTTCACCTTTCACTTGTGATAGTCATTCGGTTTAACTGCATGATTTCTCATTCTATGGTTTAGTTTATTCCTTTGTTAATACAGTCACATTAGCCTTGTGACATGAAATATTTCCATTTCATTTATTTGAAATAGACGGTTGGAAGTTACGCGCATGCGGTACAGTGATATATAAAATGAGATACAGATGAAGTTTGACCTGTTTAACCTGTGTGTTTACTTATTCTGATAGTTCTTTTAGGCAGGTCTAGCAGTTATATCTAGCGGCAGCAAAAATAAAAACATAATTAGTTATTGCTTATATCGTAAATATTGAGCGTGAACAGTTCTTACAACGTTATGTCTTGTTGACGATAGGATTCTTACATTGTTGTTTCTGCGTTCAGCTGTATGCAGTGGAGTAGTTGAATTCCTTGCGACTATATTGTGCTGTAAAAGCAGAAAAACATAGGTTTGCTGTTTGACGCCTTCCGTTTGCGGTAAAACGGAGTGATTTCCTCGGGAATAGTAAAGAATGCAGTGTTGTCTTCTTGTTCTCACTTCCCGTTCGTTCTGACAATTTCTGGAGAAATTACACCAGTGAAATGAATGCCTTTTATTTGTACGAGCTGGGTACTCTTTAGTTGATTCTGCGATAGGTACAGTTTTTTGTTTAATCTTTTTAGTTTTTCGAAATCGACGATTTCCGATCCAAGGTTGTGTGTCCTTCTTATCTAATATCTTAGATATCGTTTTCGTTGGATCCTTTAACGATTTAAGTTTTATGGGATGTGCTTCTATGGTTCCACATGTAACTTTGTGAGTCTCGTTAGTTGGTTTCTTTAAGATTGATGACTTTGAAAAGCATCGTTTCGCGTGATGTGATACCAACAAGTGTCCGATCGCGTTGAGAAATTCTCTTTTGCAATTGAGCCATTTGCTTTGGTTGTGTTGTCTAATGCTTGCATAACATTGTCTATCCTGAGCTCTGTAGCAACTGACGTGTTATGAGTACTCGTTGGGTCGGG
Organism: Laupala kohalensis; assembly: GCA_002313205.1. Classification (NCBI taxonomy): domain Eukaryota; kingdom Metazoa; phylum Arthropoda; class Insecta; order Orthoptera; family Trigonidiidae; genus Laupala; species Laupala kohalensis. Next base: position 107,080 of record NNCF01133390.1, on the reverse strand, counting down.
TATTTTAACAGGAATATCCGGAGTAACACGAGTAGCTTCCACGGCATTAGACGTGGGGAATTCTGCAGTGATTCTATCTGCGAGTTCCGCTTCTTCTGACAAATCCACGGCGTATCTTTCTGCCAGGACGACTCGGATTTTATGGCAATGTCTTCTACATCTGTAATCCGACAAAATGATTCCCAATACATGGTTGACCACGTTGCTCCTATATCAGTGGCATCTTTGAATGTGAACAACACTGTCAAGCTGTTGGTGGACTTTGCAATTTTGAACAATAATAATAATAAATTTATGGTAAAAGAGTAGTTACAAACTGCGTATGACCACGTGGAGGACAAACTAATTTACTCTCCGGAAGCAAGCAAGGGACCATCCCATCAATTCCGATCAAGGAGCCCTAAGGCAGAGGCGGATTCAAAAAAATTTCAGCAAATGTTCCTAGATAAGATAAAAAGTTACCTACGAGTTATAACATTAATAGAATGTCAATATGTTTGTAAATTAACGCAAAACATTTACATGTACAAATTATTATCGATCTATAGATTATTCTGAGTATAGTGTTTAAAAATCATAAGAGTTGAAAAAACACTAAATTCACGATTTATTGTTACAATAAACACACCCCTAGACAAAGCCTAGAGAACCTGTATAAGAAATCCGCCTCTACCCGAAGGAAAACCGGAGAAAAACCCGGGCCAGGATGGGGCTACAGAATTTATGTACACAACAGTGACAAAGTTGAGTACACATAAAACTAAATTAATATGAGCCATACGGCAACACAATCATGCAAGAAAATAGTTTTTGAAATAAACATTGCACTTGACAATAAACACTTCGTATTTCCGTTCATCTCTTCTTCCTTGTGTTGGCGCGTATATTTCTGTAAAGAAACGATTGTTACAGTGTCCTGTATTCGCAATCACGGATTCGGGATTACCGAGTCACGTGTGTTGATGATGGACTCCGTCTATTGCTTGGATTGCTAAGTGAATGTAAGGTGCGTAGTTGGTTGTTCCAGGTGAGAAGTAGAAACAGTTCTAAAAGAAAGTCTACGTTACACAAAGAAGTATTCTCCTGGTGGAAAAATCACAAAACAATAGATGGTTGATTTTCTGTGCTTCATTTGTCATAGAGGTTTAAATGCGAAATATAAATAAACTTATTCTGTTACACTATACGTTTAATTCATAAATGTAATCATATTATACGACGCGTTTATTACAAATGTTTTACAATGACGCGCGAGTACTTACAGAGAGTTGACTCGTTCAAGATATACTTTGTGTGGAGTCCATCTTAAGTTCGCGAGATATATTTTCAATGACGTATGTATTCTAGTTCGTCTCCAAGTTCAGCTGCTGAAACAGTGACAGGATTCGTATTTTTATCGACCGACCTATTTCCAAGCGTACGTCTGATTTCTAATCTTTGTTGACGGATCGTGAATATCTTTGTGTTAAGATGATGCAAAATACATCGTTCATTTGGTGTTTTCAGCGAATGTAACCTAGTTGATAAAAATATATTATTTAATTAATTTAATTTGTTGAATATTATTTTTACTCGGACTATTCTTGGTCTCGTCTCTTAAGAAACAGCAAATGGCCGACGGGACAAACTCTCCAGGAGAACTGAAAAATGCATAGTGAACGTCGTCGGTTCCGTCATAATAAATAAATAGACGTATTGTCGATAAAGCAAAAGTGCAAACTTTATATGACCATTAGTTGTATTTATTGGAAATAGGTGGAGTTATGTAAAGCGGAAATAAGACCGCATCAGCTTATTCTGTTGGATTTTCCACGAACCACGTGGTGAGAACATGCGAAATGCATCCGTTTCCATGGAGATAGAGAGATAAATGTCAGTTAGAGGCAGCGGTGTTGTATCTTGAGCTGATGGTCCGCAGTGTCGCAGCGAGGTGTTCTGTCGTGTCGTGTTTCTGTTCCTGCAGAGGAGGAGAGGAGAGCGGGGGCTCCGGAGGGAGTGGCGCAGTGCCCGTGCTATCCTCTCCTCCTCCTCCTCCTCCCGAAAACACCTCTCTAATTAGCTGCGAGGCTTCGGTCGATGATTGTCCACTGTTACCTCCGCTGCTTCGTCGGTTGCTAGGAAACAGCGTCATCAACGCTGTCTCTATTCACATCGACTGGTCTGTTACCTTCCAATGACACAGAGTGTATTGTAAGCAAAGTGACAGAATTCGTATTTTTATCGACCGACCTATTTCCAAGCGTACGTCTGATTTCTAATCTTTGTTGACGGATCGTGAATATCTTTGTGTTAATATGATGCAAAATGCATCGTTCATTTGGTGTTTTCGGCGAATGTAACCTATTTAACCCATCCTGGCCCGGGTTTTTCTCCGTTCTTCTTTCGGGTAGAGGCGGATTTCTTATACAGGTTCTCTAGGCTTTGTCTAGGGGCGTGTTTATTGTGACAAAAAATCGTGAATTTAGTGTTTTTTCAACTCTTATGATTTTTAAACACTATACTCAGAATAATCTATAGTTCGATAATAACTTGTAC
>NNCF01133390.1:52627-64838 GCA_002313205.1 Laupala kohalensis | reverse complement strand
GGTGAATATGCTGCCAATTATCCAACATTCATTAACTGAAAAACAAAAGCGGATGTATCATAATACGTCGTCAGTAACTCTTTTGAAAACTAGTCAAACAAGATTCCTGAAATTACAAAAAATATTTGCCTGATGTAATATGAGAACCTGTTGTAGCTGCTTTGGCTGAATGCATCGACTACTCGTACATCACAACGCGGATGGAAGAATGTATTCCTTAAACCCGTGAGACAAGCGTGAATTGCGAAAGAAACTTTAAGTGACACAAAAATAATTAAATTTACAATCTGCGCTTAATATTTGTTCTGCTCTCAGGACGCGGTTGACGAAGATAACGTACAAAGGGCACGTTATGTACTAAGGGTTGAACACATCGAGTCATTGAAATATTTTGTATACTGTACTAGTTTACTCTAATTTAATGTATAAAAAATAATATAATAATTTTAAAGAATAATAAAAAATAACAATTTTTTTTAAAAAAAGGTGGGAAAATTGATGAAGGTTCCTAATAGAACATCACTGCATCACACCCACTAATCCCTGACATAAATATATGTCGAACACAAAAAAAAATGAGAAAAATGTAATCTACAATGCGTAATGTCATGAAAATTGGGGTAAAATGAATAAGTATACTTATTCATTTACCCCAATTATCATGAGATATGAAAGTGTTGCGAAAATATAGTCGACAACTTTTATTTTTGCAATAATCTAAAGATAAGAACAAGTTTAGAATGAGTGAATGTTTAGTGTACAGACGAGATTTCTATATTGCTTCAATGTCCATCATAGATAAATTACTCTTATACTCAAATAATGCCCAACGCACTCGATTAGCGGAAAACGGATCTTTGGGTGAGCAATATATAATGAATATTACAAACCATTTAATAATTCCATTTGGTAGAATAAAAGAGATTAATGGTGATTTCCAAAGCCATTTGTAGAGGTCTTCACGGTAAACAATTTTCCCGGGGTGATCCACGCTCACAAAACCTGAATATAGAATTAAAAATTCTAATATTTCAGAGAGAATATGGCTGAGATATATTGTTAGTGGCTTTTGAGAATTTAATTAAATTTAAAAATCTTCTGGTGGAAAACGAAGAGTAATTTATTATTCATTAATGAACTCCATGTTGGAAACAGTTACGACGAAATGTCATTAGATGTTTCCGTAATTTACTTTTTATTTGAAAACTCATTAATGGAATTTTTAATCAGTTCATGTTTTGACAGAAAGTTGTTTCTTTCTATTCCTTATTCGCCGTCAGAAATCAATTCTTCCTGGATGACGTTTATCGTCGTCATCATCATTCTTCGTTTCTTCAGCTACAAAACACTTGAAGGTAGTACTCGAGGCGAAAGTACAATTCAATCACAAAAATACAATAAATAAACAGAGAAAGATATGTAGTGATAAGTATTGTGATTTCAACTTGAAATACATACCTCACGAGCCATTTTCAAGAAATAATTGCTATTATAATCGATGTTGTAATACATTGCGTCTTATACAGGAAACATTTTTCTGTTTTAAGACAACTTTGAAATCACTAAAAAGATGGAAAAATACTTCGATTTATAGGAAATTCTCCGTTGCATTTTTACGCCACTTTTATCTATAGGCCACCGGACATTTGAGAAAACTATTTCACTTTTTCTGACGTGAGATGCATACACGACGAAACCGTAACGCTCTGCCGCCATGTTTATGCATTGCAAACGAGTTCCCGAATATTCTTTTTTACTGTACTGTTAACTGATAGACGCCAAGTAAATAATGTTTTTTCGTCATTATTATTCATATTGTTGTTTTTTAAAACAATTTGAATAATAATAAAGTAAACAATTAAATATCTGGGTGATTTATCTAACTTGGAGTAATGAACTAATTCCATTTTCGGGGAGTACGATCCCTTTCATTTGGGAATTATTTATCTTTTCGCTATCAAATCTATGATCTTTACACGAATGGATTTGTATTGGCAGGTTTTTGAACCCTGGTCCTATCTCAACGTCTTTTTTTTGCTAAAAACTCATCTGTGATTGGCGTGAGACAATGGAGAAATGATGTTACAACAATCAGAGTTCGATTTTGGTCTATTCGTGTTCATGAACATTCGAAGGGATTTTTAGGAAAAAATATGTTAATAGTCGCCTGAACAATGTGTTACTGAATCGGAGAACCACACATCGTTAGAGCTGTAAATGACACATAGAAACTTATTAAACAGTTAAATAAACTTAATATTAAAAGTGCACGTCTTAGATCAGTTTATGAACTAACGACTATTGCTATTCAATTCATATTTGAAAACAAAGAGAAACGGAACTTAGTTTAGAGTGAAGAGAGACAAATTGATATTTACAAGAAAAAAACATTATAGGAAGAAGATTGTATTTGTGTGAAGAATATGCGACAGTCGATAAATTATGCAACATTCGTTATATTTAACATATGAGTTATAAGGGTTCAAAATACTGTTTATTTCCCTCTGTGCTGTTTTAAAGCCAACGTATCAGAGCTATGAACAATCGAAATACATCCCTACATCTTATGTTTAAGATAGAATAGAAAGACAGGTATTATATTTTTGCGATTGAATTAGTAAAATAAAGTAAAAATTGATTGCAAAACTTTGCCTTCGGCCACTGTTTTCTTAAAGAAAAATTCCAGACAGTTGATAGAAAAAAGTTTAGTTTATTGAGATTTATTTTGTAATAGATCCTCCAACTTCCAATAAATTATAAATAATTTTGCCACAAATGAGATAAAATAAACAGATACCTAATTTATTCATGTGGTCTTCACGAAAATTCCTGGAGTTTTCTGGCATCCCACTTTCGGTTTGTAAAAATTTTTAATTTTTCCAATATGTTCCCTACTTTTATATCAGAATTTACATTAATCTTCTTTTAGTAATTTGTCATTTTCACAACTTGACAACTGGGGATAAACCAAACAAGAGTTGGAATGTTGTAAATATATGAATTTATAACAATAAACAATGTAAATTGTCAACGTATGTCGGAAAATAAATTCAATAATTTAGGATTATTAGTATGTTGATCGTTCAGATATCCTAACACATTTTTCTACGCCACATGGTTTATAACAATGTGGTGACCAATTGTTGCTTCTATGACTTGTACTCCATGTAGACTTCTTTTAATTTCATAATAATGTATCGCATTGTTGTTGTAATTAAGAAAAGTAAGGATATAACGGGAAATTAAAGTTGAGATACAATTTATGGGTCACAGTGAATTCATTTAATTCAGGGGAAGTAGGTCGAGTACATTATGACCCTCTCGTGCAGCTGCATTTGCGTAATCGCCGCCAGGGTGCGCCCTCGTCTCTACGAGTATATTGATGACGGTCTTCTGCCATCGATCGGAGGGTCCCATGTGGTTCGTTCTTTCGTGCTCGTCCCATACTCCAGGTCGTGTAACTGAGAGCCGAAAATAGTGCAATATGGCTGCAAAAGCGACTATTTGCTGTAAAGAATTACAATTTGATAACACAACAAACTGAGACACAAGATAATATTTGTTCTAATAATAAATAAATTTATTGTCAAAGAACAGTACAAACTGCGTATGACCACGTGGAGGACAATAAACTAATTTACTCTCCGGAAGCAAGCAAGGGACGTATTCCATCAATTCCGATCAAGGGCCCTAAGGCAGAGGCGGATTCAAAAATTTCAGCAAAAGTTCCTAGATAAGATAAAAAAGTTAGCTGCGAGTTATAATACATATATAATGTCAATATGTTTGTAAATTTACATGTACGAATTATTATCGAACTATCGATTATTCTGAGTATAGTGTTTAAAAATCATAAGAGTTGAAAAAAACCCACAAAATTCACGATTTATTGTTACAATAAACACGCCCCTAGACAAAGCCTGGAGAACCTGTATAAGAAATCCGCCTCTACCCGAAGGAAAAACGGAGAAAAACCCGGGCCAGGATCTGCACGCTCGATGCAGCAAGAACCGAATAGCTACAGAAGAGCTCGTCAATTGAATCGGTTTCAGAGGTTGGCGATGGTTTTAAGGTAAAGTGAATTAGAATATCTTGCCAACATAACGTGATTTACAAATATTATAACTCTTATGGACGATGGCGAAGTAAAAGCGTTGACTATACAAGCGTTATAGCAACATCAAGCCAATGAGACTCACAAGAAGTAAAGAACTATTGTCAAGAGAGCTGTTAGAAACTGCCTATGATGATGTTGAGGACAAAGTAATTTACTGGGACTAATATACAATAAACTAATAAACAGAGCATTTCCGATCATGATTTTTTTCTCGTAAGTTGAGTTTGTGGAGGCGAAGTAACATGGAAGGACGAGAGAGCTCATTGAAGAAAGATAGAAAGAAGCAACGTCGAAGTCATCCAATTTAATACGTGTTTCACGTAAAAAGAGCGCCCTTCGTCTTCTTGAATTAGTGGGAAATGCCATTTACGTCAAAGATGTGCTTTGTATAGCACAGCAACAATATCCTTTGTTCCGTAGTGCGAAATGAACCACCGAAAGTGTGAATCTACGCAAGCAAACAAAGAAGTAGCAAATGAAAGTCTACAAAATGAGTAATTACTAGAGCATCCTCAGGGAGGAATAGAACTCATTTGACAGTTTTAAAATCATTAACAACAACAAAATGCAGTACAATATGAAAACGACTTATCCAAACCTATTTCGTGATCAACTTTTACGTATTCAAATATCTTAATTGTTCCTTTCTTTGTTTGTGGGGCTTTACGGCTCATATCGACATCCAAGGTCAAAAACTTGTAGATGTAGGGAAAATGCAGTTACGCACTAAAGAGAGCCAACATGACTCCCCGCGTGTGGGACTCGCCGAATGATTCAACTATACCCACTAAAAACCCTCCTGATCTACAACACACCAAAACATTACAAAAGAGAGGAAAATGAAAGATACCCTAGCAACCTAATGGCGTCGGGATCGAAAAGAACAAGAGGTGACCAAGGGAGGTCAGGAAAGAGAAAGGAAGGACCATGGCACAAGTAAGTGGAAGTCTTGCCAAACTCAGCTCGGGGCCCCGTGTTTGCCAAACACGTACTTACTAGATGTTAGTCCCCTGGGGGGTGGTTCTCTGATAATATACATAACATTTTTAAACAGTACTTTGTCAATACATATTTAAACTAATTAGATTCACATAAAACTTACGTAATCGCTCTGAAATAACCCGTGTATATTCTTATATATTTAACATTTTACATTTAAATATTTAATGAACTAATACACTTTTGAAATAATTAAAAATAGATTCCGTTTCTACTTTGGAACAAATCTGTGGGTGAGAATCATTCTTCAATTATCCCCTTTCAGAGGAAAAGGATCGTGGCTGACATTTTAATTCTCTTAGGCACTCAAGCCCAAAACACATAACGATATAAATTTATTATTTAAAAAACAGTACAAACTGCGTATGACCAAGTGAAGGACAATATACTAATTTGCTCTCCGGAAGCAAGCAAGGGACCATTCCATCAGTTGTCATGGAGGACCCTAAGGCAGAGGCTAAGGATTGAAAAATTTAAGCAAAAATTCCTAGATAAGATAAAAAACGCTAGCTACGTTTTATGATATAAATAGAAAACCAACAAATTCGTATTTAACTCAAAAAATATGAACGGATTCTTAAAGCAACTTACCTAAATATATTTTAGAATATTTTTTTAAGTTAATTTTATTTAATTTTAATGAAATAATTCCCAGTATATGGAGAGTTGCAAACTTATTCTCTTCGGCTTTGTCTTCAACCATATTATGCACTCAATATGGCAAAACCTACAATAAAGAAGAAATATATTCAAAATTCAAAATTTTGCTTTAATTTTCGCTGTTCCAAATGGCAAAAAAGTTCATAAAAGTCCTTTTTTTATCCATTGCCAGCATGATACAATGAAGATATCCATTATTCAGGAAGTACGCCAATTACATATTTTCTTTGATTCTGGATCCTACCATTTGCCAAATGTTTGTCCTGTAAAAAAAAAAATTATTGAAGATTGTTTTTAAAGTTACGGGAATATTAAAATATCAAAAATGATGAAATGAAGAATAAACTCACTTATTGTGGTGAATATATTGATTAGAAACAATCTAATTGTAATATTATATCCTTACTCACCCATTGAGTGACTGTTAAGCATCTCGTTATTGATTGGCGCGGCTGTTACTCTCTCTTTCGCTAAACGGAAAGTTTCTTTCATTTCCTCAAAGAAAGGAAAATCCTTTCCTCTAAAGTTCCAATTACGCCCACAGCGTCTGTAGAACTCAGGACCTCTTAAAGTAGAGTTAGATAATTAGCGGATAAAGTGACACATGAATTTTAAATGTCTTTAGATGAAGACAGTTTTCCCAAATGAATTCATTTTGTGATTTAAACATCCTTTCGTTTATCGTCTTCGGTGAATCTTTCGCTAAAATGGAAACAACAGATTCGAGAAAAGTGATTTTCACTCGTCTACCTTCATTTTGAAACCTCTTTTGTTCAATTCTCTTTTATTAGAATCGATGTCGAAATTAAACCTCGTTTCAAACAAAAGGATGGAATCTACGATGTTAGCGTCATTTGAATTTTTTATACATATCAAAATATCTCCACATTTCTCAAAATAGAAATAAAACGTATTTCAACCAATGTGTAAATTGAAGTATTTTTTAGAGAAAACCAAAGAGAGAAGTAATTTAATCCTTATTCACATTTAAGTTTCGAGAATTTGATTTGGAAAATTTTTACGAAAATAAAAGCTCTCCACTGGTCGTCTCGCCAGTTTTAGAACCGACGGATTTTGGACTGTAATTTTTTTATGCCATGGAACATTTTTCTTTTATTGGATGCGTAATTTTATTATATAAGTTCGGGAAACACGAACACTTTTAAAAAGTTTATGACATTCCTTTTGTTTCTATTGTTGCAACCGTTTGTTTTATCTTCCGTCATCGTCAAAGAACAGAAAACATTTAAGAAACTTATGAAGGGAAATATGGAGGTGGGATGCATAGCACATTTTTCCCTCAATTGTGATAAAAATATTTTAAAACAACCACTTAAAAACCCAGTGAATTTCATGAGTCCATTGAACCTACAAACCTACATTCAATATTTGAGCGACAGATGTGTGTATGAACATGTACAGCTCTCACATCGAAAGGATAGTAATAAGGAAAGAAGAGCCAACGCTGACTCGTCCTTTGACTGTAGACACTTTCACTAGGGGTGTTTTATACGTGGCAGCAGAATCTTAGTAAGATTACATCTGGACGAAAACCCCATACATCAACCTTTTCTAAGAACCGATTTGCGAACTATGAGAGGCAGATGACTTGATCTCTAACCTTCGGTCAATAGAACACATTCTCAAGTTGGTTTTCCAAAGGTTTAGAGCAGCCTTAATGTGGGTGCTGTGGCACGCCGGTGCTGAGCCAGGAGCCAGGGCAACACTCCATTAGTTATCCATCTCGTCACTTTCTGTCGCTGCGAGAACTATAAACAACCGCGTGACAAATTCAAGTTGATAAATGAAGCATATTCCTTTTGGAGAGTAGACGAAGAAGAAGAAAGAAAGAAAGAATGAATCTCACATCTCAGATTTCTCTCATTTCGAGAAGAAGCTACTCGTGTAGTTCTTTCTATCGCCGCCAAACGCGCTGCTGTCGATGCGCTAAGTGCTCTTCATTTCATTGAACAAAAGAGGAATCAGTTGCCCATTCTCACGCTCCAACTTCTGTCCAAGTTTTTCCTGTTTGTCAGGGAGGTTTCCATTTAACTCTCCCGTTCTTTATTTATGTTCAAGATAGTATTTTGTTTTATTCGTATTCGCTTTCGTATTCGTTGTGCTGTTGTTTAGAAAACAATTTGTTTGGCTATTTTGGTTACGTTACCTAGTTACCTCGTAAGTGTACGTTTTGTCCCTTCGAGCTACGAACGCTCAACGATGATTTCACTTTGACTTCATGTGATGATACAATGACGAAGATAAAAGAAGCTATTCTTCTACGTAATAAATTTGCAAAAATAATTATGTTTTTTAACATGAAAAAAAATGAAGAAAAATAGTTATCTGGCTTCCTTAAATTAATCGAGTGTTTATTAAATTTGCCTTTTTTCCAAATTCTTAAGTTTGTACTCATGTAATTGGAGTCACGTGATCATTAAACCTATTAAACGCTTACGTTCATATTCTTTGTTTTAGAGTTTATGCGTAATGTTTTACTGATCGATTCCAGAAGTATGTACATTTTTGAAACGTTTAGACTAATGCGAATGAAATTTAGCAATAATAATAATAACAATAATAATAACATTTCTAACATTTTATCTCGTATGTCTCAAAAATAAAAAATAAAAAAAATAGAGCCGGTTGTTGTTACTCTGGAAGACTAAAAAGATTCACTACAATACAAAATATTGAGTAATATGCTAGTAGAGTTAATTTAGAACAATTGATTAAAATACAAAATCACTTTAACTGACATTTATTATATTGTTTAATATTATTTATTATAATTCTATTGTATCAATACTCAAGTTTTTTTAAATTGTGCGAACAATTTACTGATTCAAATGATATTATACAATAATAGTATAATACATATAATTACTTCCCAGAGTCGTAACTTTCTCTGAAAAAAATCATTGAACACGCGAGAGAATTATTTCCAAACTGATCAGTCGTTCAATGTGAAACTTCATCTGCTGAGGAGAAGGATCTCATCAAAATGGACCATAAGGGCGAAATGATGATAAGTTAACGAGGTTAGTCAAAAGGATAACGTGAGGGGAAGTGATGAAGTGTGTGAAAGAGAGGAAGAATGAACAGATGCTCACAAGGATCACAGGACTCAAACAACAAACTTGGAAATAAAGATTGTTGCATTGAATTATGTAAGGAGATGGAAGGAATGTAGCGAAAACGCGATATTGTGACATGTCTACTACTACTACTACTGCAGGGGTAGTAGACAGTGCGTGGCTCATGTCGACATCAAAGGTCATTGGAGCCCGAAAAACGTGTACAGGTAGGGAAAATGCAGTTACGCACTAACNTACATCAAATGGAGGGGGGGACAAAAAATGAGGGGTAGAACAAAAAATGAGAAGAATGAGGAAAATGAAAGATACCCTAGCCTTAATAGCGTCGGGATCGAAAAGAACAAGAGGTGACCAAGGGAAGTCAGGAAAGGGAAAGGAAAGAGCATGGCACAATTAAGTGGAAGTAATGTCAGACTCGACTCGGGGCCCCGTGTTCGCCAAACACTTACTTACTAGATGTATGTCCCCTGGGGGGAATACATTCCGATTTGAAACGGGGGGTTTACTGTAACATGTTTTGGATATTTTACGCTGCATTAATTGATATTTCACCGTTTCTCGTATCCAATTGTGTTATTTTTGTCTTCGTGCGCTGATACAGTATGGGACACTGTCACTGTCATCTATTGTGTGTATAGAGGAGGAGGAGGAGGAAATGTTACTTTTGACAGTGACAGTGTGACAGTTACTTTCCATCGCGAATTGGAAATCGATTCCTCAATGTTTCGGTTCTTTTTTTAGAAACTATTGAAAAAAGCCTTCTGTCAAAATCTGAAATCATTTGAAGAAGTTATAGAGGACCTGCTTGCGGTTGAATTCTGACATATTTCATAATTATTGTAAAAAAAAAAATAAGAGAAAACATGACTCGGAAACTCGTAGGAACAAACACGAAAACAGAATTGAAATTCGAGTGCGTGTTTTTCTTATACTAAAAAAAACTTGTCGGGAATGCAGACCATAAGAGAACGCTTTTTCATCACTTAAAACTATCTGCGAATTTCGTCAAAATTGTTTGTTCGCTTCATATAGCATGGGACGAAATGTAACCGTATTCTTCCCGCTATCATAACCGTATCTACTATAACCAGGAAAATTAACGACGAATGCTTCAAGTTTGTAAAAAGCCTAAAATGGTATCGTTAACAATAACAAACACGATTTTCTCCGGTTTTCCTTCGGGTAGAGGCGGATTTCTTATACAGGTTCTCTAGGCTTTGTCTAGGGGCATGTTTATTGTAAGAATAAATCGTGAATTTAGTGTTTTTTCAACTCTTATGATTTTTAAACACTATACTCAGAATAATCTATAGTTCGATAATAACTTGTACATGTAATTTTACAAACATATTTGCGTTAAATTACAAACATATTGACATTATATATGTATTATAACTCGTAGCTAACTTTTTATCTTATCTAGGAACTTTTGCTGAATTTTTTTGAATCTTTAGCCTCTGCCTTAGGAATTGCCCTTGATCGGAATTGATGGGATGGTCCCTTGCTTGCTTCCGGAGAGTAAATTGGTTTATTGTCCTCCACGTGGTCACACCCAGTTTGTACTGTTTCTTTTACAATAAATTTATTATTATTATTAGATAACAAAATAACTTTAATTGAAATGGGTCCTTTCTTTTGATACGGTAACAGGCAGCAGACGGTCTGTCAGAAGACATTCTTCAGTGAAACAGGGAATAATAAGAGAAAAATGAATATTCCGATCCCAATACAAATGAAATTTTCCATTTGAAATGTGAGGTTTTATTGGAATCCCAGATGAAGTAGGGGATCTCTCTCGATGGAGGACGCCCTTGAGAAGCGTTCACTCGACGATCGCAGCGCTCCTCACGGCTGCCGCCGGACATAAGATCTTCTCGTCCACGAAGCGTGGAAACTGAATTCGTTCCGAAAGTCTAAAGCGTCTCATCGGTCGTCCACAGAACACAGTGGGTGGGTGGGTGTAGTCCAGCATCCTGCTTCGGAACAACAACTACTGCAAAACAACAAAACCTCCACGATTGTTTGTTTGGAAGTAGATATCTTTTTTGAAACTTATTGTGAAATTGTGTGAAACGATGTTTTACGAAGTCCTCGCGATATTCAAAAAAACTATCTTCTCTCAGATCGCTTGGGTCGTCAGGAGATGGGGTTGTGCGTAATGTTGTCGCCAATCGGTTTATCTATTTCGATTATTATCCATAAATTTATATTATTTCAAGCTGGAAAATTTAAATATAGTATATTTACTTTTTTATAATTATTTTAATTCCTTTTTTCTCACCGGACACGACATGCGCCGTCAAAGAAGGCTTTTTTGCTGTCCGTTCATCGAACTACTTGTAATAGTGTAGAAGGAGGAGGTCCGGAGGCCAATCATCAAAAACGGTAGTACTTTCCGCACTCGCTGACGTATCTAATCGAAAACTGTAATTTCTCTGATTGATCTACTTTGGACGGATGAGAGCGAGAAATAATTGATTTACATCCAAAACGTCGTTATAAACTGCGCTGCGACAACGATAAGGTGACAAACCCCATCAGTCGCGAAGGGAAAACCAGAGAAAAACTCGGACTTGAAGGATAATATACTAGCAAAAGATTCCTTCGCAGAGGTTTTGGCAACGTCACCCACGCTGAGAGCTCTTCTTCTTCGTCTTCTTCTTCTTCTTCTTCTTCGTGTTCGAGTCTTTTAGCACTCGCCTCTCACTCATAGTATTTTATCTGTAACATATTTGACATATTTTCCTATCTGCAGAGACAAATTGAGACACGGTGATAATTTTGACATTGCCCAGCTACTGCTATCAATGTCTTCCACGACAGACGGCTAGTGTTGAAAAACTGAAATTGTTCATTTTGATGGAAATATTTCGGAACAGGAGGATCTTTCCTCTTTTTCCGAGCAGTATATAACATACGAAAAGTAATGATGAGAAAATCTTCTACAATTAAAAAAAACTATGATATCCATTTCTTAGGTTTCATTTAGATTTAAGATGGGGTATTACCCAAGTTTTCTCGATTATTGTATAAACATTGTTGAAGTAACGTTTTACATACGTCAACATTGTCTGTGTCCATATTATTCTTGAAAGTTGGTATGCTTGAGTATTTCGTCGATGTAACATAATTCAATCAAAATAAGGTAATGAAGAAGATTTATTCCCCCCACTTAAATCAAGTAAGTACGTGTTTGGCAAACACGGGGCCCCGAGCTGAGTCTGGCATTGCTTCCACTTACTTGTGCCATGCTCCTTCCTTTCTCTTTTCTGACCTTCCTTGGTCACCTCTTGTTCTTTTCGATCCCGACGCTATTAGGGCTAGGGTATCTTTCATT
>NNCF01133390.1:5133-48725 GCA_002313205.1 Laupala kohalensis | reverse complement strand
GGGGTAGGACAAAAAATGAGAGGAATGAGGAAAATGAAAGATACCCTAGCCCTAATAGCGTCGGGATCGAAAAGAACAAGAGGTGACCAAGGAAGGTCAGAAAAGAGAAAGGAAGGAGCATGGCACTAGTAAGTGGAAGTAATGCCAGACTGAGCTGGGGGCCCCGTGTTCGCCAAACACGTACTTACTAGATGTAAGTCCCCTGGGGGGTTGATGATTTGAAGTGAGTTGACGTGCAGTTGGTGTTGAAGCCGGCAGTTCGCGTCCAAACGATGCCAACGAGATGAGGTGAAGACAATTCCAGTAGCTGTCTTCTATTAGGGGCAGCAGAGAAGTGAACGATGATGATGACTGGAGGTGGTTCACTTGTCGGAAGCCTCTGCTACCTGCGTCAAAGGTTATCGATCGTCCATCTTCTTCGATTGACTTGATGTTTGATGCTAAGTTATTTCACGTTGTGCTGGCGGAGAAACAGAATACAGTTCCGTGGATTCCATGATGCTTTAAAGACTCCTTTATTAATTAATTCTGCGTTTAACCTCTTCTTCCCCATCACAATTTATTTAACTCAAAGGCGCGAATTTTGAATGAATCTATGAGGTTTGGAAAAATAGAGAGATGCTCTCGATTGGCACAATGAGCGTCGAGATGATAGATTGTTCACGTCCTATGTTGGTATTTTCTGACCAAATCGCAACAATTCTTCTCAATTGTATTGTGAATATTGAAATATTTTTTTTAGATGTTGTATATCTGTCAGACTTTGCCTTTTACTGGTTGCATTCATTCTGTGAGGCGTTCTTGTACAAGTTTCGGGTTTTGAAAATGTGCTACTTTTATTCATTTTAATATAATTCAGTTATAAATTTTCGAGATTTCTCAACCTCCTCTTCTCAATATCTCAATTTGTCTCGATATCTTGACTCCTCTCCAATGTGACGTCACAAATTTGTGTGATTTCGGGGGACAGTGTATAAGACACATTTGCGCTGTTGAATAATGAACTTATTCGAGAAATTTTCTCTCAATTCCTTTCACACTTCTCCGCAATTTCCCTCTCCCCTCGCCCCACTGCGCGGGGTGAAATGTAAATGACCCCGTCGTTGAAGAACTGTAGAAAAGAGTCTTTTTTCTGTCCTTGTAAGATTTGTTGCCACCCCTTGACGTAACCCTTTCTCATATCCCCAAGCGAGGGAAATCGCTGCGCATTAAGCTTATTACTCCAGAGTCGCGTGCGCTTCAACAGCAGCTTCCACCCTTTGCGGAATTAAGTCCCAGTCACATGACTCACTCCTAATCAGCTCACTCGGTAAAATACTTTTGCTGGATGAGGACGCCCCAAGTCATGGAACTTCACCGCAAAATTATTCAACACGGCAATCGAACACAAATTGCCTACTTCTACGAATTCAAGTTATCTCCAAATAGATATTTATAGTAGTCACAAAAGCGACTATTTGTTGTGAGAAAATACACGCTAATAACACAACCAACAAAGCCACAATGTAATATTCGTTCCCCACGTTCGATGCAGAAAGAAGGGAATAGCGCCACAAGAGCAAGTGACCCCCCAGGGGACATACATCTAGTAAGTACGTGTTTGGCGAACACGGGGTCCCGAGCTGAGTCTGGCATTACTTCCACTTACTTGTGCCATGCTCCTTCCTTTATCTTTTCTGACCTTCCTTGGTCACCTCTTGTTCTTTTCGATCCTGACGCCATTAGGGCTAGAGTATCTTTCATTTTCCTCTTTCTTCTTTTTATATTTTATTTTTTATTTTTGTAATGATGTGTGTAATGTTTTGTGATGTGTTGATATTTGAGTTTTGTGTTGTAGATCAGGAGGGTTTTTAGTGGGTATGGTTGAATCATTCGACGAGTCCCATACGCGGGGAGAGTCATGTTGGCTCTCCCTAGTGCGTAACTGCATTTTCCCTACCTGTACAAGTTTTTCGGGCTCCAATGACCTTTGATGTCGACATGAGCCGTAAAGCCCCACAAAAAAGGGGGGGAGGGCAATTGAATTGAATCGACGTCCGAGGTTGTTTATGAAATCAACTTCGAATGCCTTGTTGGCCAACAGAACGCGAGGTATCCTTATCTTTACTCTTATGGACGATGGCGAAGTAAAAGCGTTGACTACATTGAGTACAGGTTCTATGTCAACATCAAGTCAGTTAGACTGACGATAAATAAATAAATTGTTGTCATTTACCTACGACATTAAAGTAATTTACTGCAAGTAATATACAATAAAATAATAATCACAGTGCGTGTCCGTCCATGAAGTTAATTTTCTGGAAATAAAGAATCATGGAGTATGCACTGCGATAAAGTGGAGAACTGTTGTGACGTCATAGAGATAAAAGAGAAGGATGCAGATGAGTGAACAAGATCAGTAACTCTTCTGGTCTCAGTAATACATAAAAATAAGATTTCGTATAAAATACAAAAATGATCTTGAAAAGTAAAAGTATCTGTTCGTACGAAACACCGAAAACATTCAACTTGTTTTAATGTGATAAAAACTCTGTTCAAAGAGTTACTTATCAAACGTTAAAGAAATATGAAAGAGCTCACATCGAGAAGAGAATGTGTCTTTAATACATATCTATAGAATGTCATGTCTCCATGAACCAGGGGGGGGGGGGGAGAATGGAATTTAGAAATGGTAATCCATTTTTCTATTTCATTTATTGTAATGATGCGGGGCGAAGTTTTCGTAATAAAAAGAGCTGCAGAATTAAGTTTCACATCTTATGAGAAATACTGCAAATTTTCTTTCCGATACAAGGAAACGGAATAAAGATTTTGAACGAAATTAAAATCCATTGCGATATATCGTTATGAACGAAATTGAAATTTCCTCCTCTCTATACGAATACCCTGCTGCGTTTTATGAAATAAAGTTTATGTTTAGACTCACGTGAATATAATGCATTACGGCATCTCTAATATCAAGGTCCATTTTCAAATATATATTAGAATGTTTTAAACGACCCATCATTGTCTTCCACTCGCTCCAGTCCCAGGCGACATCCACCGTAAGATATCGTCAGCCTCAAATTCCGAGCAACATGAATAGAAATGGAGGAAATGCTTTGATTGACGCCTTATCAGTGCGTGAGGGGCAAATTACGTTCATAACGTCTGATACTGCACTGAACGCCTGTGTCGAGGGAAGGAGTTTATCGCCCATTCGGTGAGATCCTTCCTGAAGCGACTGATACGGACACAATTCTACGGTTAATTTGTGCTCGAGGTCAATTTGTGTCGTATGATTATACGGCGTGTTAGAGATACGAGGAAATGGGGCAGGAAATAAAATGTAATTTTTCCACTCCAGGCTCACTTTCGTATTCAACTCTGTCATTCGTTTTCCATCGAAAGAAATGAACTGTGCTTCCAGTTGGAGACTTGAAGTTAATCAAATGCTGAGAAACACGACGTCTCATTTCCTGCCAGTTACCCCTAAAGTCCTCGAGTCATAACCTGTACGAAATGTTTACAAAATGCTTTCACAGTTTGTTAAAAAATGCGTTGTAACGAAAATTTTACTTTATCGAACACATTCCACGTTCTAAAACTCTTCAAATAAGAAAATATGTTTCATTCGTAGAAGGTAGAAACGCTTTATTCTTCACATTGTAGCTCTTTACACTCAAAATGTTCTTTAACGATAGCAATGGAAATGAGTCAAAGAAGAGTTCCATCTCAAATCTTGTTTTAATTTTTCTGTTTCAAGAATTGAATTTTTTTATTGTAGTATTTGCGAATGGGAGGATATGTAGTGTAGTGCTATTGAAGCTTATCTACATGGAGCAATAGGAGGCAGGAATCGGGTGCTAGGAGTTTACCAACAACTCGACCCACGTGGAGCAGACGTCCAGTAAGAGTTAAGAGTTTTATTGACACTCGCGATGAGGCTGAGACATTGATGTGAAAAAGGCCGACAGAGGGGATTTGAAGCGGGGTGAAGGGGACTTGGCGAAGAGGAGCTGAAGGATTTTGAAATTGTTGTTGTTGTTGTTGTTGTTTGTAGGTTACGGCCATTCGACGCCCAACACCGTGGGCGGGAAGCTGTTTACCATGTGCTACGCCATCGTGGGCATTCCCTTGGGGCTGGTGATGTTCCAGAGCATCGGTGAGCGTCTGAACAAGTTCTCTTCAGTGGTGATCCGCAACGTGAAGCGGATGCTCAACTGCAAAGACGTGGAGGCGTCCGAGATCAACCTGATCTGCGTGGTGACGACGTTGAGCAGCCTCACCATCGCGGGCGGAGCGGCCGCCTTCAGTCGCTACGAAGGATGGTCCTATTTCGACTCCGTGTACTACTGCTTCATTACCCTCACCACCATCGGCTTCGGCGACATGGTGGCGCTGCAGAAGGACCACGCGTTGGAGCGGAAGCCCGAGTACGTGGCGTTCGCGCTCATCTTCATCCTCTTCGGGTTGGCCATCGTGGCCGCGTCGCTCAACTTGCTGGTGCTGCGCTTCGTCACCATGAACACTGAAGACGAACGGCGAGACGAAGCGGAGGCCCTACAGGTACACGACTACGCCACCCTTCCACAACCTCATACGAACACGGTGGCTGCGCAAAAAAACATGAATTTATACCAACTTGTACAGATTCACGTTTTTATAGTGATAACTTTATTTCACGTGAACCAACTTGCAGCCAATTAGACTGACAGTAAATAATGTATTAATAATAATAATAAATTTATCGTCAAAAACAGTACAAACTGCGTATGACCACGTGGAGGACAATAAACTAATTTACTCTCCGGAAGCAAGCGAGGGACGTATTCCATCAATTCCGATCCGAGGGTCCTAAGGCAGAGGCGGATTCAAAAATTTCAGCAAAAGTTCCTAGATAAAATAAAAAGTTAGCTGCGAGTTATAATACATATATAATGTCAATATGTTTGTAATTTTACGCAAAAAATTACATGTACAAGTTATTATCGAACTATAGATTATTCTGAGTATAGTGTTTAAAAAATCATAAGAGTTGTTGAAAAAACACTAAATTCACGATTTATTGTTACAATAAACACGCCCCTAGACAAAGCCTAGAGAACCTCTATAATAAATCCGCCTCTACCCGAAGGAAGAACGGAGAAAAACCCGGTTTGCCAGGATAACCAGGATATTGCTACGTCAACAGCCAGGTGAAAATTGCGACGGACCAGGACTTGAACCCGGGACCTCCTACTCTGGTCGCAGGTGTGCTATCCATCTCTTACAATTTGATTAACAAAGTAATTTACCGCGACTGATATACGCAATAAACACAGTGAGAGCTCACAATTCCACTCGTGATTTTCTTATTTCTCAACTTAAAGAAAATGTTCTCGAAGCGAAGAAACATGAATTGGAGTATAGCATCACGTCACATCAAGTTATCCTGTAGCAGTATAGATGGCGTTAGTGTGTGCGATTGGTTGTCATGGCGATTGTTGTGCGTGTTTCCAAACACATCCCACTGTAGTTGTGTTGCCGTATCAAGGTGTGTTAACAGTTTACATTGCACTCTGATCGTAATAAACACCAAGAAATGTCATTTATTTTGCGTAATCTAATTCCATGTCATATCAGACTTTTTGCGGGACGGAAAAATAATCATTAGAGTAGAGATAGCGATCTGTCCATCCTACAATGACGTATACATACAAGTCTATTTTTTTTTTTTTTTTGGGCTTTAGGGCTCGTCAACATCAAAGGTCATTAGAGCCCTTGCAAGTAGGGAAAAATGCAGTTTCGCACCATAGAGAAGAGCCGTAGTGACTCTTCCCCGTGTGTGGGATTCGTCGAATATCTCGACCATACCCACTAAAAAACCCTCCTGAAATCAACAAGTATCCAAATAGAAAGATGAAAGAAAAGAAAACAGAATAAAAATATATTATATCACAAAAAAAAGGGAAAACAATTTTTAAATATTATATTTTCGAATTACAGAAACGAACGATGAAAACAAAGAAGACAGTAAAGATGAAAAGGGAATTAAAATTTTTAAACCCTCCCGAGAACTTGTGGGAGGAGCCCCGATCTACTCATAAAATTCAATAGTTTGTTAACATTAACCGTTTCATTTCCGAGAATTGTTGGTAAATCTGCAGCCAGACCAATTTGTCTCCGTATACTTGAGTATCTTCTGCAATCAGTTAGTAGGTGACGCACTGTCAGAGAACAGCTACACTCCTCACAAACGGGTTCATCATCAAGTAGTAAGAGATACCTATGAGTGAGACGACAATGTCCTATGCGCAGGCATACAAGTCTAGAAAACTTTTATGTTCTAAGGTATATTATCTCACATATGCTTCATACTCAGGTACTTAAAATTGAGGTTATGTCATCAAGAACATAATATCTCTTGATATCTGAATTTACGTTCTTTATCCATAACGTTTTTACTTTTTCATACTTCCGATATCCCAAGAATGAGCAACTATCTCGCTCATTGTAGTGACTACACTTTGTAACAAAGCACATCAGCACTCTTCTTAGTTGTGTTATGCTTAGCAACGGCACCTGGAAATTGTTTGGAAACACGGCGCGCGGTTGCTATGCACGTGACGTCACACTAATTTCGTCAATTAACTTGACGAGCCAGAGTTAGTTCATAAGAAGCACTACTAGGGCTCTAATGACCTTGACGTTGACGAGCCCCAAAGCACAAAAAAAAACTATACTTGGGACAGTCACCAAAATTCCTTCACGATGTTCCACTGCCTCTGTTATACAGAAAACGTAAAATTCGGATTCCAAAAAAATGGAAAGAATCAGAGAGAAACATAATAATGTATTTATCTGCCAAAAATATTTAAATGGGTTTTTGCCACTTCTTTCTTCTTCTTCTTCTTCTTCTTCTTCTTCAAATTTTCACCATTAAAAAAACGCAAAACATGCTAATTTTTCGTTTTATTTTTAATTTTTCAACATTTTGTGTTGCCCCTACGTGTTAACACAATTCAAATTCGGATTCAGCATTCCGAAAACAATGAGGGAAAGAAAAGTCACAAAGGAATACAAGACATAGTTGGGAGGAGCGACCGATTTAAAAATTTAATTGGTATGACTACTTCGTAAGTTATTCTTCGTATCTGTTCAATACTTTAATTCAACCAATGAATCTTATCTCTAAAACATAACTTTTTGTGAATATCCCTTTTTTCTCGTCTCTTTTTTAACGCAATGTCAAAAAATAGGGTTCATTGCATTGGTGAGTTTCTGCACTTCACAAGAGCTGTTAGTTTACATATTAACTTGGGACTATTTGTTTCAAAATTTGCCTTCATGTTTAAAATGACTGTTGGAATATTCTGGTGTCTTCCAGGTGACGCTACTCAGCACTTGCGAAGTCCGCGAAGGGGTTGTGTTCACAAATTACGTCGTGGTCTTTTGGGAGCGCGAAACGTGAAGCATCGCGATGAGAGGGGTGCAGGGATATTTTAGGAAGCGTCAAGTTACATTTGAAACGTCGTAAATGTTGAGAGTCATTTCCATTGAGACAAATTTTTCCTACAATGAAAACAGAAGAGTCTTCCTATAATGAATCCCTTTTACGCGCTGTTTTCTCCGCGCGACACTTTCTTCGACTTTTATAATCCCCCCCTCAAGTGATTACAAACGATTATATCTTCTCCTTTTATTACTGTTTCATTCTTTACCATAGGAAGGGGGAGCAGGTCGTTTTGTAACGTCACTTTAAGTATTTAAGGGTTTGGAATAACAAATACAGTCCCATAAACAAAACCCGGGGTCATTATTAATTTAGAACGTTGATTTTCCTTAAAGAAAATATTGAATAAGGTTTTCTATTGTAATCGATTTACTGCTTTCACGATACAGTTGCTGAACCTAATCAGATTGTTATTTTGTACAAAATCTTTGGTTTCGTGCTTGTGGCCAACACACCCTAGTGCTTCGTACGCGCGCCACCAGAGCGCTCTCGTGCCGACCGCCGCGGGACGAGGACACTCTCGTGTTTCGTCTGTACAGACGCCGCTGCAGCTGCTGATGAGCCGGAAAAGTGTTTCTTCTCAGGATGAGGAAGGAAGGGAGGAAGGACCGCTCGGTCCTCAAGTGTTTGAATGAGCTCTACGCAACTTAAACAACTTTCAGCGCTGTTTCTCTGTCGCCTTGAAATTTGCAGCGCACAAAACGAAGCTTCTAAAGGATATCACATATTGCTTACATCACTTAGAGGGGGGAGGGGGTACAAAAATTGTGACGAAGCAGGACACGAATTATACACTACTGAAACCGTTATTGAGCTACATTGCATAAATTGACAAACTCTAAAAAGAAAAAAAAACTGCATAACCAAAATAATCCTTGAAATTCATTACATTACATTAGAAAGAGGGCGAAGATATTATGACGAAAGGGATGAAAATAGTTCGAGAATTGCTTTCTCCTAAAATGTGAGCGAGACCTCAAAATTTGGAAAAGTTATTTACTTTCCGGGATCCTAAAAATCTGTTCAATTCCGATCAAAGGGCTCCGAAAAAATTGTGGATTTCACATTTCTGTGCCCCGAGGCAAAATAACTAAAATAGTTAACTTTCTCGTATAATATTAATAAAGTTTACACAGTTGGTATTGCATGCTTTTATTTTCAACCTTTGTGACATACAAAAGGTAATTCGGCACTCCTGGAACTTAAGCAACAATCTTTCATGAAACAGTAATTCCATAAAAAAGTAACATTCTGGTTTATCCAACTGAGACGATGATATTGTATTGTTACTCTCGATTCTGATATTTGATAAGTTTTGTATATATATATATATTCTAATGTACCTTTATACAAGGAGGTGATTGGTGGTAAAATAATATTAATTAGCTCACACAGACACATTTAGATTAAATTTAAAAAATAAGGATTCGGAACTCAGATGCAGATTATCACAATTTTATTTTGATTTCTCAAAATGGACACATTTACATAGAATAGACATATTTACATAAATATTTTTCCCTGCAGCACAATACAGGAAACATCACTCTGTGATTCTATATTTTCGTGCATTTGGATTTCACAATTTACAGAGTCATTAATATTCTTTAAATTTACTGACATGGCATTGCACGTTACGAGCTCTTTAATTAATTTAAACGCAGAGGAAACACAACAGTTCATCTAAAATGATTCTTGAGGTTCTTCTCTCTTCTATAAAAAATTTACATTTATGAAAAACTCTATTTCGATGGGACGTTCTCTTAGTACAGATACTTGTACCTCATCGAATTACAAACATTGCAAGTCCCTATCATTTGAAGCCACATCAATTAAGTTTTCGTCTCACAGAGAGAGATACTCACAGCCCATTGACCCCTCCTTAGTCGGTGCTGGTCGCTCGCACGTCGGTCTACGGTTCGCGGCGAATCCTCGCATTCCGACAGCGTACTTCACTCGTTTCTACTTCACGTCTAGAGTTAACTTTCGTGTTCTATAACCGGACATTTGGTGCTTCACTTGGAGACTCGCTTTATAAGAGACTCAAAATACTACGTACTCGAAAAAATTTCTTTCGAACGATCTGCCTCGGAGAATTTTACTTCGACTGTGAACAATTCCGCTCCTCAATAGACATAAAGATCAAGACATAAAGAAGCGTCTCCCTCGGACGGTTTTTTTACTAGTGAGACCGATACTTGGGGAATATCCTCCTTCACTCCACGCATCTCCCCACTCCACGCAGTGCTATCTAAAATGACGCGTTATGACAATAGCCAATCAAGTGTTTACCAAAAGTTATGCGCGGCTAACTTCCAAAGGGTGAGTTCACATTGTCTTCAACATTGATAATTAATTGACTTCTGAAAAAAACTCTTATCTTAAACGCATCGCGCTCCCACTTGGCGCTAAGTTTGAATTTCATTTCTCCCCGGGTTTTTTAAGTTCTAATTAAACCGGTTTTTGCTGCAATTTTGTTTTTTTCGATACACCCTAATGTACATACATTATACCCCCCGTTGTTTTTAATTGCAGGCAGCGCAAGGAGCTGTCCGCTTGGAAGGGGATGTCATCACTGCCAATGGCTCTATCCTTAGTGGCCAGCCAGGAACAGTCGGTGGAGACTCCAGCTCCAATGGAGACGAAGTGTCTGTTTGTAGCTGTAGTTGTTACCCCAATCGCAGCAGCAGTGGTGGTGGGAGGCATCGCTACACGGTGCGTAGATCCCCCAGCAAGATCGCCCACTTGCTCCCACTGCAGCCGTTGGGGCTGGAGCTCGCGAGTGCGGGACCTGAGACTCTGGTGTGCTCTGAACTGCCTCCGTTGCACGGCCATCGAGCTTCCATCTGACACCGTCGAGTGCCAATGCTGTGTGCTCTGCTCTGCGGCACACGACACACACAACGCGGCGGACTTGTACGATGCCAGCGACTCTTCTTCACCTGAGGTGCCAGTACCAAGGAACATTTATTAGTAGGGACACAACCTGGTGGTGATTCGCTGAAGTGCATTGGCAAGTACAAGGAACAAACACAAAAGACTGCGTGGTTGGTGTCAGATGTTCAGACGCACGTCACTCACAGGTTGAAGCATTTCGCATTTTCAATTTTACTACTATGTTATTCGATATTTCAAAACGTTCTTTAATAGTGCTAGACCAGAAATGAGAAATACCATTTTCTGAAACAGTATTGCATTAGTTTCCAAATATTTCTTATTTGAAAAATTGATAGCACATGAGTCCTTAGTGGTGCAAGTGACAATGAAACTATGTTTCATCTGTGACTTATTAGATTATCAAATTTTTGCATTTGAAACCACAATTTCATATTTGACCAATGCGGTATAAACCAAACTGAATCGTGAATGTCATTTCTTAAATATGATACCTCTTAATCTTTTTTCCTACACATTTCATAAATTTTAATAATGATTTTACTACAATCCATTTTACCAAAACTGTATTAAAAGGGTCATGTGCAAAGTTAAGAAATGATGTTCTGGATTAAATGTATACCTGTAATTTTAACTCTGCAGAAAAAGCAATTAAAAGGAGGTATTGCAATTTTTTGTTAGGTACTCTGCTCGTAGGACCATAATTAGCTGTTTTTATTTGCAGTTACTTTCTGTTCAGCCAATAATGCAATGATGCTTTCAATTTTTTTGGTAAAGAAACAAAATAAACAGTCAACTAAAATGTTTCCTAAACGACAATTGGAGTAAAATACTGAACCAACAAAATTTATTTCTGTCTCTTCGTGACCTCGTCCCCCCACCCTCCCCCCGACACGACAGACACACATACATACACTCTCGCATCGGAGTTTTATTATTTGTGCTAATTGTCAAACACTCAAACGTAATCACGATGCCTCTGAGCTGCAGGTCTGCTTGTATATATGACGAATGTGCTCTGACCAATTGAAGCGTGACGAGAGAAAGAATTGATGTGTGTCTTACTGCAACGGAGCAGTTCTTTTCTAAAACAGTATCTCACACAGGTACTGTCCAACTTTTGTATGTTACGCTGTGATGGTAATTTTATTTCTTTGAGGCTTGTGACTGAATGTACCTTGTTATTTTTGAGATAAGTTTTGTTACACAACGGTGAACGGCCAGAACTTAGCAGTGAGTTCTGAATTGTTACACCACAGGCGTAAGTAAAACCATGTATTGGTATCAACAGACTCATTAGGAATGACATGTACAGAAATGAAGCTTTCTAGTTATAAGCAAACTAATAAAGTAACTGTTCTTCATTGGGATATCTAAATTCGTAATTCCACAAGAAATAGTATTTTCACTTTTACTCTTAAATCTCTTCACACAATTATTAAATGAAGATAAATTTCTGTAATTATGATAATTTTATGTAAAATTCTAATGAATTGTAGCCGAACCTGTAAAATTTTTGTCTCTTGTATTAAGTTGGTTTCTCGTTGGCAACAACCACTGAATTCCTATCAATATTCTGAAATGTCATTTTATAAAAGAACATGTGGATGGAAGCCGGTGTTGCCACAAAGCAGACATTTTGGTGACAGTGCTATTGTCTGCTAATAATCGTGGTGCTGTGAAAACAATTCACTTAAAATCTCACAATAAAAAGACAACATTTGTGATCAACTTATTGGTATGGATTGATAAATATCTTCCATTATTATATACAAAATAAATAAAATATTAAATATTCTATGACTTATGATATTAATGAGTAATTTTTATATGATGGTAAGTGCAATATTCCCTGTCGTATGTAGTATATTCTGGGAACTACAAACAGTCTTGCCACAGTCCCGGATATATGCATGTATGTTCCTCTACCTGTCTCTTCCATCAGTCACGTTCTCGTTTCTTCAGTCCCTGTTTTCACTCTGTCTGCGGTAGCTGTAGTACAAGAGCAAAAGTCCGTCCTATTCTGCACGATGGAAAATGTTTCAGAAATTATATAAGATGGTAGAACTCACATATCATTATGGGAAATGCTAGGACAAATTTATTTTCTGATCATAATTTATGAATAATAATAATAACAAAGAATTTTAAATACCAATATAAATAATATTTGCTGCACATAAATAAAGATTGTTACTTGAGGCTTCTGGTTCTGGCAAGAATTTGTTCGTTAACGTGACATGTAAATGTTGGGACTGTACTGCATTTCCACTGAGCAAGTTTGTTAATAAACATGTAACATACACATTATGCTTTTTAATAAAACTCGTATATTAAACAGTATCAATAAAATACATGTACTACATAAAATCATTTCCTCTAAATCAAAATTCTTAATTTTTAGTGAGATTAGAAACCTTTCCGCCTCTTGAACACAATCCATTGACAAACTTTTCCTCCTGTGTCCATAAGGTGAGCTTTTGCTATGTACATATTCACGATGAGCAAATTCAAAGGTTTGTATCGAAGATTATTTATACAAATGGTTGGTAATATTTTCTTTTGACTAAACACGTCTTATTTATACAAATATTTACAAATTGAATGTGGATGGTAAAAATTTAACAATACATAAAATACCCAGTGAAATTACATTACATTAAATTACTATGCATTCACAAATTTGCTTCGCAAATCTCTCAAAGCAGTTTCTTTGGAAGAGCTGAACACAAAGTTGTCTTCTTGAGCTGTTTGGGGAAATGGCTCCAAAAATTGTTCCTGAGAGCTTTTGCCCTCCCTATGAGAAAAAGAAAAAGCCCTTCTGTTCACCTTAGAATACAGTAACCTCCACATCCACTTATGTTCTTCACTTTGTAATCATGTCTCAAAATAAAGAATAAAAAAAAAAGTATCCGCTCCGCAAGAAAAGTGGGGTTTGAAAAAAACCAAAGCTTCGTTATTGTCGACTCCTTGAAAAGGCGTTTTGAGGCAAAGTGTCATATCCTCCACAGAATATCTTTCCTAACCAGAAGCACTGTACCTCGAATCAAGGACGAAAAAATGATGTATGTAACTCGGAATTCAACATTGCTACATATAATTTGTGTAAATATAGTTATTGTGAATAAAATCACATGGGATTTTCATTTCTCTTAATGTGATGTGTCCTCTCAAAAGTGGAAGTAGCACTAAAGCAATATATTTTTACATACCATCTTTTGTGCATAACTTGAACGTTTCATTTCAGTGTTTGGAATAATTTTATTTTTAATGTAGTTAAAATGCTATTAATTTCCTTGACTACTGATGACTGGGTCTCCCAAACAATAACAAAATGGAAGGTCAGTTGAACGTACTTTGTGGTTTTCTGAAGATTTGAAGAGAAGATGTTCTAGAATGAAAATTCTCTCTTTTCTGTACTTGTTTGCTTGACTGCTTTAGATTGGTTTAGTTGTTTGAATATGTTTTAAAAAAGTTTGTATGGTGGTATAATAATGGTAACGATAGTTATAAAAAAGGATTTATAAAAGTAGATTTATTGATGAATGGATAATACATAAAAGAGGTTTTTACTATTTTAAACTTATTGTTACGATAACAAATATTAGTTTTGATTGATGTTCACAATACTGCACATCTGTAAAAAGTAAAGCAGACCAAAAAATTGAAATTTGAGTAAACTAGGAAATATATATTTATTTATTTATTTTTATTTATTTATTTATTTATTTATATATTTATTTATATTTATATTCCGAGAGGTATTCTTCGTTCCCTGAATGAGTTTTAAAATATTAATGTATGAATTAAATTATTCTTTTTAATGTATTTTAAAATGCATTCCTTTCTTTCATTCCAATAAAATATTTAGTTTCACTCATTTCTGTGTGTGTGTGAGAATTATGAATTGTTATTTTGGCAGTAAGGGTATGAACGAGAAGTGAAGAATCATGTTTTCTTATGTACATTTGACATTGTACTTGTTTGCTCTTTGTGCAATATCATTCATAAAAACTTCACAAGACTTCAACAGGACAATATTTTATGAAGAAGACTAAATTTTATATTTTTTTATGATTCTCTGTGTGTTAATTATAATTTTCCTTCAAATATATCTTATATTTGCTTAATATAGAAGGAAAATATTGTGTCTCCATCTTTTAAGTTCTTAGTGGTTAGACATTATCCAATATACTGCATAGCCAGAAGCATGTTGTGCTGCATAATAATACGATTTTGTATGTTAAGTGAGGTACTGGAAGAAGTCTTCATGATAAGAGTACAACGAAAAACACGTCATTTCCAGCATCAAATCCTATGTGATAGTTTCATATTATTGTATCACCTTGTTCAATTTCTTTGCATTACTTTTTTCTGTTTGTATTTTGTAAGTGCTTTTTTTTTTCACAGAGGTTTGATTGCGCCTTGAGAATGTTTTCCCTTGAAATATTGAATGTTGTACCCTTCCTTCACACATGTGCACTTCTGCAAGATTAATGAGATGGTTTTGCCAGTGAGTGGAATAAAGATGTACTTGATGAAACTTATGACAGAATCCTGCAGATTTTCTTGAAACAAATAAAGTGGCCACTGGAGCACTGGAGCGTATCATCATCATCCAATTCAACATCCACTCCTCACGACGAACAAACAAAAATCTTCTATTCTTCATTCACAAAACGTACATTTTTCAAAATTAAAATATTCCTCAGATGAAATGTAAGCCTTCTGTACAACACTCTTGAACGGGTAGGAAAAAAAAAGAAAAAAGGAATAGTACATAATACCCCTTCTATGTATATGTTCATGGTGTGATTTAAATATTATAAATTAGAGATGATGTATGTACAAGATGTCACAACAAATTGTCTTGTGGTGAAAGATGATTTACACAGTCCTATAAATTATTGACACTTATAATTTGGTTAATCCAACCAATGAAGGAAGACACTTTGACGTACACTCCGGGGACGTCCACTCGACCGCATCCAAATCCCCATGACACCAGTCCAGCGAGTTCGTAGAATCCGTCGTCTTGACACACCAGAGGTCCACCTCCGTCACCCTACGCATTAGAAACAACACAAATGTTAGAAACAAAAGTTGAACTGGAATTTGTTCCCCTCACGTGTTAGCGTTCTTGCCCACCACCAAGTCATCCAGGGCTCGATTCCCAGTGGGGTCAAAAGAAAAAATTAATATAGCTTTTCATAGTAATGGCCCAGTACATATATATAAAAATAACTGTAACCACTGGAAAGCGAACCCCCCTCCTCCTACTTCTGTCCACCTCCTACTGCTCCTAGTATCAATAACTCTGAACTGTTACTATCTACTCCGACTAACAATAGCCCCTACCACCCATTTCCTACCTCCTATCACACCGTGTAGACAAGGTCCAATAACAGGCTACATTTCCCGTTTACAAATTCTACAAAATAAATCATTTTTCTTTGCTTGAAAATACTGTTTGATTTATTCAAGGTTCGAATTGAAATCAACTTTTTCTTCCCTGCTGCTGAAATGACAAGTTTCTAGGAACAAATTGTTATTAATTAATCTTAGTTTTCTCATCAACTATTTTTTGAGCCGATCATTTTTTTCTATTGTACTCATGCAATCTACAGCATACAGGTCTGGGACTGGTAGTAAAAAAAAAAAAGACTCGTAGTAAGTAGTACTTATTATACATTCTTACTTTACAAAGTGACCCACATAGATCACTGAGTCAACATTGAAATGGACATTTTTTTAAATTATAGTTATTCATGCGTAAATTCTTTAGTTATCTTAATATCCAGACTTGAAATTACTGAATTATTTCTCAATTGATAGCTCGATTAAGTAAATCTACTAGATACTTGATTATGGAAGTGAAATGTATCTCGGCCACTTTTGAATGATGAGGGGAAATGTTCCTTTACTTCAAGTTTTCAACGTTTGTAAAAACTTTTTAATAATAATACTATTAATTTTTAAAATTCCAAAAGCAAGCAAGGAAGCAATTACCAATTCCAGTTAGTTTCCTATATTTGGAATGTTCTAATGTCTTTTAATATTGTAAACGTCTTTTATATTTGAATGCAAGAGAAAATATTTTCTGTAAAAATTTTAAAATAACATTCCAATGTTTTATCAATTTTACATTTTGAAATTCCCCATTTTTTGGGTAATGCATTAACATTCTGGCTAGTTAGCCTACTGAACCATACGTTTCTTAATATAATACATATAAATTGATTATGTCAAAATAATTCAACAGGAAAATGAACAACTAACTCACTTGACAAGCATCGTTCCCCTCTTCTCCTCCAGCGCAGAAACTACTTGCGGGTAAAATAAATATTTTTTCTGTCACAGCATTTATCTTGCGTATACACTCAGCATCACTGACGATAGGAATTTCTGCCTCTCTTACTCGCAGCGGTATAGGACCAGCTAGATAGGAGAAAAGAGCAAAAAACAGGGCAAAAAATAAGTCACATTTCCAAAATTTGTATTAATTTTAACATTTTTGTTCTTTGGGTTCTCACTTCATTGGGCATTACCATTCATTCTGCATTAGATGTTATATTTTTGTTGTAAGTTCTCCCTTGCTATAAAATTGTTCTTAAATTAATTATAAATCTCCCAGCAATTTGACGGAAAGAAACTTGCATAGGAAGTAATGACAGGATTGAAACAAAAGTGTTCATAAAATTAATTTTTTAAAGTTAAAACCAGTTAGTGAATCGTGCTCACATTTTTAGAAACATATGAAGAATAAGTAAAAATTAAATAGCATTTATGATATCACAATTTTTTTAAAAGTTATTGCAAAGTTGTTGCAAATTTGTAAATTAGTTCAACTCCCCGAAGGCAATTTTTCTCAGTTAGTTCAAGTTGTTTAAAAATACATTTTGACAATATGATAGGTATATATTTTATGCATATTTATCTCAATCGATGACAAATATGAGGAAAGGATAAGATAAATTCACTCATACCAGCTCAACATAGACGCATGTAATATACTCTCTCTTTGATTCCAGAAATAGTAATATCGATTACACAAATAAGTAATTTATTGCTAAAGAAGCAGTTGAAAACTGCATGTGACTTCTCGGAGGATAGTAAACTAATTAATTTCGAGTTACATTCCTTGTCATAATTGTCTGAATTTCTCTATCTGAGATCTTTTACAAAAACACAAATTTTCTGAATGAAAGGAATATCTCAAGGTTTTTCTTTTTTCCTTCTCTTTGTTACAACTGTCCTTTGTATGAAATCCATAGTAATTTCACTTCATTATCCCTCTACAGATAATATTTCTGCTTAAGCACTTTTGAACCTTGGAATATTTTTTCTTCTTGTTTCTCTATTATTTTGTCACATAAAAATCCTGGATTATATTAGGCCGCAAATATCCTTACTCTTGCTTTATTCTTGTGAAGTGGATACAAAATTGTGACTTAGAAATCGACCAAAATACTCACACTGTGCATATTATTTGTTCATATGAGCGAAACAAGTGTGTTTTCTTATTTGAAGATGAAATTCAAATGAAGTTCTCACTCGAATTTAAGAATTGAACTCATCACTGAAATACCTGTCCTAAATTTTAAATACATTGAATATTAATAATTTTTAATATATCCTAAAGGATGACAAGGAATTTATTAAAACCTTTATGTACAAGTACTCGAGGAATGCTCCTCCCATCACTTATAGGTGTTAGCATACTAGCTCATCCCAGGTTTAATTCCCGATGGGTCCAGAAAAAGTATTTAGCTTTTCACATTAATGTCCAGTTTATATAGCTGTGCCCTACTGAAAAGCGAACCCTCTTTCTTCTGTCCACCACCTACTGCTCCTAGCATCACCAACTCCCATTAACACCTCCAAGTGCGCCCAGTTGTTTGTAAACCCACCTAACAATAGCCCCTATCACACACCTCCCACCTTCTATCACCCCATGTAGATAAGCTCAATAGCATGCTACATGTCCCGTTTACAAATACTCCAATAATATAAAAGAATGAATGGAAAACTAAAACTCACCTTCCCCCATGTATCCATATCCAGTCACTGTGCATCGTTTCCCGGCCGCTTGACTCACGCCTCGTGCAGGCAAACAGACCAAACACACTCCATCCTTGAGTTCCGCTTGCCCGTGGAGTTTAAGTAAAGCAATGTCATTATCTAACGTCTGGCTGTTGTGATTATGGTGAATGTATGTTGTCGCAACTCGAAGAGTCTGCGCTCCAGGACTTCCATATTTGCGCGTCAAGTCGTGATCTCCAACTCTCACATATATTGCATCGCCGGACCTTACAATACTGACATGAAACAAGGTGAAAGGGCAAAATTTTATACATTCACACACTACACCAATTTCAGAAAAACAGGACTTGTCACTGGTGTTTATAGGAGAATGTTTTTCTTAAAGCAAACTAATTCAAGCAGTTGATTTTAAATAAATAAATAAATTTTATTGTCAAAAAAACAGTTACAAACTGCATATGACTACATGGAAGACAATAAACTAATTGACTCTCCGGAAGCAAGCAAGAGACGTATTCCATCAATTCCGATCAAGGGCAGAGGCGAAGGATTGATCACTTCAGCACTTTTTTCTCCTAACAATAAAAATTTTGTGCGAATATGGCGATGAGCCAGGAATGGAACCCAGGACTCCTGCTTTGATCGCAGGGGTATTAGGTCTGTGTGGACACGGTGTGCAGTCGTGGAAGACGAACGGGTGGTGCAGTGGTTAACACCCATGTGATCAATGCAGGAGTCCTGGGTTTGATTCCAGGCTTGTTGCGATTTTCACCTGACCAAAAGTTACCATGTATCTTCTCCACATGTACACGGAAGAAATATGTGCATAATAAAAATTTTGTTTTAAAACTATATTTCAAAGCCTAAAATCGAGTAAAATTTAATGGCATTAATCTGATCAAACGAGGGGAACAGAGGTATAAGAAAAGTAACAGATTGAAACAATTCTTACAAATCAAATGAAAATATTGTATAATAAATGATGCTTGATAAAATATGAAACAAAGATGATTAAATTTTTTTAATGACGAATGCTCTCTTTGTTTTATTATGGATTAACTCGGTATATATGATAGTACTCGGGCAGATCCAGGATTTGATTTTGTGAGGGGCCCATAAAGAGAAATAACCTTCACCAGAAATTATTTTAAAATTTACTTCTTGAAACTCCAATTTGAGACATTCCTATACTTAAATAATGCATTAAATTAAACTGTATTTTTCATTTTTTTTAATTAAAAAATTAGGTTTATGTAATAATTCCTGTGTTTGTCAAATTTTTACTTTGAATGTTCCTGCTAACGAGTCTATTCACTGCTTCAGATTTACCCAATATAATTTCAATGGTAATTTTTTCAATGAAACTGAAAGCGTTTCAACATTCCATCTAAAGTTACAACATGTATCAAATTATAAAAATTTAGTACTATATAATGCAAGGACGAAAGTATTAATATTGAAATACAATGTTGGATATCGAAAGTAAAGAACATACTTTTTTACCAAAGGCAGGCAAAGGCAGAGAAAGATAGTGAGATATAAGATCCCTTTGCTCATGTTCCCATGTAGAAGCGGAAATCTATAAGAGTAAAGTCAGTCCTATTTTTGTTCTATGACGGAGTAAGTCATTTTACGCAGATTTTATTCATTCATCTTATTACTTTCAGTGAGATGAACTTTTTTCGAAGTAACAGAAATGTATTCCTTTTATTATTACTATTACTATGTCTTCTTTTTATTGTATGTTTTTTTGTCTTGCAGGAGTGCCCCATGGGTCTCCTTTTGGATCCACCACTGATAGTACTATATTCGAAGCAGAGTTCTTATTCTTCCAGAATATTTGTTTGAGTACTTACTTTGTGACGCAGTGAGCTGCAGTTAGCACCCACTGCGTGCCGATGAGAGCTCCTCCACATAAGTATTGGTTGAGAGAATTGATGAGAGCCACTTGCCAGCACCACTCAGAAGGATCTCCGTCTTCTCCTCCCACGACTCGGCCCAGTCGCGTCTGAGCCCTTGCTGTCCCCTTGACGCCACAGATGTACTTGCTGTACACAGGAGGACGGGTGGTCGTGGAGCTCTGCGAGTGTCCTGCCACGACGAACAGACAAAGGCATAAATACATTTAATATTTATTGTCAAAAGAACAGCAAACTGCGTATGACAATGTGGGGGATAAGAAACTAAGATACTCTTAACAAGGGACCATCCCGTCAAATTGATTGATCCCAAGGGCAGTGGTGGATTTAATACTTACATAAAATTTATTTAAAAAAAAATAAAATGTAATGTTATCCATTTATTATACCGAAATGAATCATAGACATAATGTACAGTGAAAATTCGAAATTAATAAAACAAGAGTATTAAATGACATTCCCATCTATGGAAAATCCACCACTATCCGGAAGAAAACCGGAGAAAAATCCCAGGTCAGGATGGGGTTACAGAGATGATGTATAAAACAGTGCCAAGGTTGTGTCCAGTTAAAAATAAACTATTTTAAATAAAAAGGATCAAAAGCGGCATGCATGAAAAATGAAATTTAATCACTATCTATGAACTACAACAATGGCGAGACAAAGTATAAGAGAAATTAACATCACTTACATCATCCGAAATCATATGGAAAACAATATTTATTGGTAGATTGATTCTCTCGTTAACTTCCTTTATCAAAATCAGTAAATTCTTTCACGTTATGGAAGCAATAGAGCATTAGAAAACTTTTAACTGCAGATTTGAAGGGATTTATATTTTGTAGAAGGGAATTATATAAAATCATTCCTGAATGATGTGGGCCATTTAGGCACAGTTAAGATGAATTAAAAATATTGAATGAAACATTTTGGGAACATTCTTTGGAGACGCGTTGAGTGATGAGTAATGAATGATGAATAATGTCGGAGGATTCTGTTGCTGTCATCACCCAAGTAACATCGATGAGATGATGAAACTGCCAGTGATGGTGATGCTAAAAGATCTTCAATTCAAGTGAATCTACAATAGAAATTTTGTTGCTAGCATTTCAAAGAACTATTGGGTTACATTTCTTAAAAGTTCATAGCTATGAACAAATACATTAGTATACCATGGCCCAATACCTTCCCTCTGGATCATGGTTGTGTCATGTACCCATAAAACAGTTTCTAATTGTTGATACAGTACTAATATTATCAATTTCATTTTCTCACACCCATCTTCTCTTTTTACTTACAGCATCCTTTTGAAGAAACCAAGAACGTACATAAAGATTTTTCCATAAATTAAATGAACCTAACATGAACTGTGCAGCATATCCTCACTCAGACAATTTGTTTCGTCTCTAAATTTCTAGTCAGTTAATTTATCTCTTAATTTATTCAACAAATAAAAGTCATTACGCATGTTATTTTTTAGAGGGAAAACATTTAAAGACAGAAAATAACCAAACAGAATAAATTAAAGTATAACTTTATTTTATTTTTGGAATCAAAAGGCAGGATTATTCCTTAATTTCTTTTAAATAATTGTATCCTGATTTCTCTGATCTACATCCTTCATCCTGATCCCATCCTGGCCCAGGTTTCTCCTCTGGTATTCCATTTTGGAAAGGAATGAGGGAAAATCATTTAATACCTCCTTTTTTTAAATTGTTAATCTTGAATTTTGAATTTTGACTGCAGCACATTATATCTACAATTCATTTAAATAGATAGCAGTATACATTTATTAAATTTTTTAAATATAAGCATTAAATCTGTCACTGTCCTTGGGCCCTTGATCGGAATTGATGGGATGGTCCCTTGCTTGTTTCCAGAGACTAACTTAATTAATTGCCGCCCCCCACACGGTCACACGTAGATTGCAACAGCTTTTTTTGACACTTAAGTTTGTTTGTTAATTAAAATCCAGCTATATTTGTATCAGTTACATATCACATTAAAAATTCAAAATATTCTGGAAGGTTGCAGTTCAACCTTCTCTGTCAAGCAATTCATTAAAGACCACAGTATGAGAAACATGAGCCTTTATTTTAAATTTTAATGTGATATGTAACTGAAACAGATATAACTGGTTTTTTAATTATCTTCATACAATCCAAGGTATGTTTTAAAGTATTTTATTTTTTAGGTAATATAGAAGTAAAAGAAGATAAAATTCTGAAAATGTTTATAAAAACTTTAACATTGTCCTAATTGTATTTTAGGGTTTTATGTCATGTTTACTAAGAGTGTCAGATAGTGAGTTCAGAGTGTTAAATATGTGTATTAATTAGAAATTATTTAGTATCTGTTATATGTTTTTATTAGCCCCTGATGAAGAGGTCAACACACCTTGAAACGTTGGCAATCTAGTAACCAAATGTAAAAAAAAAAAAAAAGAATTGTGAACCAATAATTCTGTAGTTTGTAATGATTGTCTATAATTAAGACACCAGTACAGTGAAGAAGTTGTTTACTGAGAAGATAAAAAGACAATCAAAATCTCTTCATTGTAAAATAAAATTAGTGAGAAATCACCATCTAACAAATATTTCTCTCCCTGGCTCTTAATTTATTTAGAAAATAAGATGCATCAAAATAAAAACATAAGAATCATGATTGACTCAGATAGATCCAACTCTCTCCAATAATTGTCATACATGGTTTGCATCTTTTGGTGTCTTAAAATATGTTTTCGTTTTTATAGAGAACAAATTCATTCTTCTATGTCACATTGAAGGATAACAAAGTGGGCAGATTAAATTGAATCAATAACAATATTTGGAGTAAATCAACAATGTTAAATTCACTCGTAAAGTATTCATGAAAATGACCAGTGTTCTAAAAGAATCTGGAAAATTTTATTTACATAATCAAAGTGAATAGGTCACCCAGTCATGTTAATTAAAGTGACAACCATGTTGGAAAACCCATTGTTGAAGTCTAAACGAGCTCAAGGTTTTTTTGAAAGGACTTGTAGAAGTGGTTAAAAGTGTTAATTTTATAATATAGAATGATAGGGTGATTTGAGTTGTGTTAAACACATGAGTCCTCCAGCCCCAGTTCGAATCTGTGGGGAGTCTCAAAAGCTTAGATACAAAGAATTTTTTTGACAATTAATCTTTAGATGCTATCTGAGCTGCGTTGTTGCTATTTCCTACGTTGTACGCCATCAGCAGCACTGTCCATGGGATACAATCTCCCATAAAACCCTTCGGTGACAAATTTCGAGTCGATTACGCTATCTACATTGCTAGTCAGGCAAGAGAACTACCTCAATGACGTCACGTATATGCATGGCGCTGTTTTCAAAACGGGACATTTATTTCGGTATTTTAATTCGCCGTGAATGAAACTTAAGACGAAGGGTTGTCTATCATTCGTCCAGACGGCGACGAATGCTTCTAAATCACTGATCTCTATGATGAGGGTAAAAGAGAGAAGCCCTAACAATTCATCAAAATGTGAGGAATCAGGCGCATTGCTCGCCAGTGCCATCTATCAGACTGAAGGGAAACTAATACGGAGCCGAAGAATCGCCGTTCCAAATGTAGAACAACAACACGAGTGACCTGTCCTACATGGGACGTGTATGGTTCGATATCAAGAAGTAAATTTACTAAAAATGATCATAACGCGCGTAATCATTTCCTTCGGTATGAAATTTTTCTAGCCTTGTTTTGTTCATGGGAAATATGAATTAGATGCGTTGTTTTATAAACAAATATAAATAACATAGCTAAGAGAAAAATGTAAAAAAAAAATTCATGTCTAGTTTTATGTAGGTTAAGTTAGTCTGTTGTACTTGCTTACAATAATAGCCCGCGAATACTACAATGTTGTGCGACTGCTCTTCGACAATAAAAGGTCATGTACCTCGATGGAACGAAGATACAGAAGTTTGGAGCTGGAGGAGAGAGATAGGAAGAGCTTGCTTTTCCTTCAGTCGGGAACAGCTTGGAGGGCAGCATATGATCAGTGTGATGCCGAAAAGTAGGATTAATAGTATAAAAACAATTTATACAAACCTTTTTATCTTATCACTTAAATATACTGCCTTTCATTTATTTAATTACGCATTGAAAAAAATACTTAGCATAAAAAAACGCACCATACGCTATCCGTTACTTTGATGACACAAATATTACGTTTTACGAAGAGGACTTCCTCGCTTTCGCTATGTTTCAAACTTTGGGAACCATTTTGTCAAGAGTTCGATTCGGACTGTCGTGTAATGAACGCGACCGAACGCGGTTCTTCGTCTGTGACTCGTGAACTTCGCGGAATGGTAAAGTGCCGGCGGTTGATAAACGGAATCAAGTACGATGATTCTTTCATGTTTGAGAAAAATATAATGTGTGAAGTTAATCGGACAACGAACAAATTTCTGTACACACCTCTAGAAATATATTGTATGCTAACATTCAAAGACGTTAGTTTAATGACCTCCACATGGTTACATACCGTTTTTCACTAACTTTTAGTGGTACCATGCTCATTAGTAAATCTTAGTGTGTGTGACGTGAATAGAACTCGTACTGTCATTGACCACTGCTAAGTGTTTTTAAATAATGAATCAATGTACGACGAGAGAGAATGAGGTTATGTGTTCGAGGCGCAGACTCACCCTGAGGTCTGTGCGGAGAGAGGTTAGAAGGCCGCGTATGCGTCGAGGGCCGCGGTCTCGGATCTCCGTTCGCAGTGTCGTTTCGTGATGAAGACGTCTTCTGGCCGCTGAGTTCCGCTTGCAGTTCGCGCACCAAAGTCTTGGGGGCGCAGCATTGGGTGCCGGATTTGCGACATTTGAAGAGATCAGACATCTCGGCGTTTCCTGGAAAACAAACATCCAACAGATTGAGCAAAGGATCACAGATTCTGTCCCTTCCATCAAGTTAAGTATGTAATACAATTCACTATGTATATGTTGTATAGATCAAAGAAAACGATGATATCTTCATATCACTAACGATTGTTTACTTTTGACTTCAAGTCGGATCGGGATTTTTCTTTTTTTTTTAAATTACGATTTAAAAATGTAAAAAAATGTTTTAGTTTTACCACACGTTTTCGGTGGTTCGATGGGAGATCTGGAAGCTATTACGCTAAGATCGAAAGTGATAATAAATTATTATATTAAATTTCCGAAACTTTCGGGTGTTCATGTCTAAAAATTCATCTCCATTATTTTTATCTAGAGATCTACGGCAATGGCGAATTTGGGGGAATTTGAAGAATATACACTTCACAAACACGGCCAGACACACAACTTGTTGGCCTACTTTGCATTTCAGATACTTTGACATTCATGTTTAAATTAAATATTTTTAATTATTTCGCAAAAATAAATTACTCATATCGTACGTGCTGTGGACGATGAGCTTTGTCTATAATTAATTTTTGTATCATATTATCATTATTTATATATAGTAGTCTTCTCCGTGATCACAAAAACTTATTCATACCTAACATTGAACATGTAAAATTGTTTTTTAAATTTGTTATGTTGCGCGTATGGTATTCACCCTTTTGAATGTAAAAATGTTCTCAAGAATTTTACAACGCAACAATCCCGTTCCTTTATCAAAACGCTCGTCTTAAGAGAATAGACTAAAGAGCCTTTTGGGAGAAGAACAAGTTTATCTGAGAATCATTTTCAAGAGGGGTTTTCTGTGCACAAATACGTACTACCTACGTGGAGAGAAAATAAGATTAAATTTTGATGATAATGTTCAAAGCAACTCTGTTTCTCAATATCAACCATCATTTACAGTAAGGTCATGTACTGAGTTCTCAATGATCCATTTAACCCTTATGATGTTGCATGTTCATAGATGAAAGTCTGTCCTCCTCAAACCGAATTCACCACACTTGGTTTGCGTAGCAGCGGAGAAATTGAACAGATAAAATTATTTTATAAAAATAAAATTGTTGTGCTTTGTGAACGTCTTCCATGAAAGACTTTTTATTTATTTGCATCGAGCTCCAATCCACTACGTTACGTTACGAGGTTTGTAATCGAATCAGTTTTTTAAAGGTTGTTCCGCCGACAGAGAATTTAAACTTCTTTATAAATGTCTGAAATTTGTTTCTTCGGGTAGAATTAAATGTCTCAAATATCTCAAAGCGTTGTGTTAATAATCAGAGTAACATGTATTTATGACAATTTCAAGTTGAAAAACAACATAACCTCAAGCACATTGAAAAGAAATCATTGCAATTTATAATCGATGTTCAAATATATTGCATCTTATGGAGAAAACACTAATTGTCAAAATAAGACCAACTTTTAAATAACGAAAATGATGAAAAACTACTCTGATTATTATTATTATTGCATCACTTTTTTATTTGTCTGTCGTCGGACACGAAGAAAGATATTTTTTCCGACGCGAGCAGTTGTGATCGGTCGCCGTGGTCTTTGATGTGCTCTTGCGCATTTGCAACGAGTCCCGATTATTGTTCACACTATACTGTTATCTGATCGACGCAGAAAGTAAATCATACAAACTAGGAGCGATGCTTGCACCGTAGTAAAAGCGAACGAATTTCCTTCAATAGACAGATGTAACGTTGTGTGACGCTTACTGAAGCAAGTGAATGAGAGGTAAGAGACGATGCACGACCCCGGGCAGTCCGGTCGGTCGTCCGGGGGCGGAGGAGTGGTGGTGGTGGTGGTCGTGGTGCTTTGTGGGCGCGGTCGGGGCCTGGAGGTGGTTGCGTAGGTGGCGGCGGCGGCGGCTGCGGCTGCCGCCCCCGCTCGCGTGTTGTCGCAGCACACGGAGCCTCGCTGGCAATTCGACGTGTACGGGATGAGCACAGACGGCCGTTCGCAGAACGCAGCCATGATGTTGAGGAGGCAGAAACCGGGGCAGCGAGGCAGGTTGTTGGAGGCGGGGGCGGGGGTGGAAGGGCTGGGGGTGGGACGCGGTGTTGTGGTGGTGGTGTAGTGTTGCGTGGGCGGAGGACGTTGACCGTTGGAGGCGGCTGCGGCGGCGGCGGCGGCGGCACCTCCCGGTCCGGAGCTGATGTCGGGTCCTTCGGAGATGCAACAGGTGCCTTCGTCCGAACACGTGGCCTCTGCGTCGATCGCGTCGCAGAACAGAGCGAAGAACCTGCGAGAAACCAGAGACATTTCGGTTCTCTCTTACTACGTGGAGCGATTGGAGTTGGGTGGTGGGAGGGGAAGGATATTGTTAGTAGGAGTAGTTAGTAATAGTCATATTAGGAGAGTTCGTTATGTATCTATATGAACTAGGGGTATCGACGTGAAAAGAGCGGGTGGTGAGTAAGCATCCCAACCGCTGAGCCACCGGAGGGGGACGTCCTTGTGTCTGTCTCAAGCGAACGTGAAAGCAGCTTCGATAAAACCTTCGCACTTTTTCGTACACCTAGGCGCGGTGGAGGGGGTGCAGGGGGTGGTGCGTCATGGAAGGGGCCTCCAAATTGGTCACTAAATATTATTTTAACTCGTAAACTCGAACATAAGTATTTTCCGAAACATTTTTCAAACCGTAAACTAAATAATAGTTGTGTTATTTAATAAAAAGAACTAAAATTTCAGTTTGTGCGAAATACATCGGAGCGTTGGATGTGTACTAGTAGGCGTGCAAACACGTTTCTGCGTTGGGGGCCTCGTGAGGTCAATGAGGAGAATCCAGCAGTTAATGTTTAACTATTAGTAGGTGAGTTACGAAACGCTCCGTCGTATAACTATTCAGAACTGTTCTCATGCCCTGTTTACATGGTTAATGCTAAATACGAGTCATACTGAAACTTTGCGTACTGAAACTAGAAGATGATGTGGGGCCAAGTAGTATCTGCCATATACTACTCAGGCAAATAAAATATTATTTTGCTGCTTAAAAGTAAACATTTATATTTTTATACAGAATAAAAAGGTTGGGTTAAATTCTCTCTAGTAGTTAAACATTATTGAAGAAGATGAGTAGATGCCAAGCGGTGAAATTTATGGAAGAACTGTAATTTCTTTTCATTCACAAACATTTTGATGCAAAAGTGCGCGTAATCTTCCGTAAAGTTAACAGACGTAGAGAAATTACCTATACATCATTACAGGATCATCGTGCGATGTAAATTTGATTAATTAATCTAGAAATACATTTCACAGGAAGCACATTCAGTCATTCATATGAACACATCATTTTCAAAAGTCAAAAGACTCATCTCTTTTGAACCGATATGAAATCCGTTTGGAACAATCGCTCGGCAAATTTCAATTTAAGTTGTTGTTTTTTTCAAGTGCGAACCGTAAAATTGAAGTTTTTTAAGACTACTACGTACAAACCATAAAAATACAAATGCGTAAATGTTTACTATCAGAAGATAAAATGTTTCGTATGACGATAAGGTGACAGAAATTTATATATCACAGAATGTATTTCAATGGCAGTAGAAGCTGAGTCCGAGCTGTAAAAGTACAAGTAAGCCATTGACCTCGCTCGCTGCTCAAGAGACGACGAGCCTAACCTCCCTTTCCAAAAGAAGACAAGCCGTTAGTACCTGTGTTCGCCACTACGCTGCGCGGCGCCGCAAGAAAACAGCTGCTTCTCCTCCCTTGAGATGCACTCGCTCCGTTACAGAACCTTTTTTCAGGCTCTTTTCAGAGGTACGTTTTAATAGAACGTTTTAATAAATAACGACACAAACATGAAAGCTACATGATTTTTTTTTTTGTGTTAACCTATTTGAAGCACACGTTTATATTTTTTGTAGGAAGAAAAATGAGTTTTTGAGTTGGAAAAAGCCCAACGCTATCCCGATTTTGAAACAGTTTTATTCAACAACTATCACTTTCATTGCTAACAAATTTTAATATGTCAACAAATGTCTTGTAAATACAGACTTTAAAATTTAAGTCTTTTTATGGCTTATAAATTGTTTTACAAGCTGATCAACCGCGGTTTTCTCATTGTGGTTGGACAGCAAAACTTCAAAACCGATGTAGCTGCAAAGCTCGTAATTAAACAATGAATAGGGTTATTTTTATTAATACTAAGAAATTTGATTGCATTAAGATGTCTGATAAACACAATTGAAAGAATCGCCATTCGCCATAAGGAGTAGAAATCCGTATAAAATCTGCTTCCTCTTCTCATCCTTATCCTTCCGAACATCATAATGTCCTATGTCCTATGTGTGTAGTAATTTTATCCTCTATGTGTTTACAGAACTAG
Organism: Laupala kohalensis; assembly: GCA_002313205.1. Taxonomy (NCBI): domain Eukaryota; kingdom Metazoa; phylum Arthropoda; class Insecta; order Orthoptera; family Trigonidiidae; genus Laupala; species Laupala kohalensis. Next base: position 19,155 of record NNCF01133390.1, on the reverse strand, counting down.
GCTGTTTATAGTCCTGAGAAAACACTATACTGCACTACGTATTAACATTTTACACATATATATTTCAATTTCGAAATATTTTTTTATAAAAATCACTAAATTCCCCGAGCCACGATGGGATTCTCAGCTAGTGAAAGAATAGAAATTTCAAAGCTCCGAGTTTTCCCATGCCAATGGTTTGGAATTTTTATCATCAGTCGTCATTCGTCAACAAAATGTTAAAATTAGATTTTAATGAGAAAATTGTTTTTTAAACAATTTCAAAGTACGAGATAATCGACGAAGAACATAATTTTGTGGTCTTCTTAAAATGAAGCGTCCAGTGGCAATGATATGAAGTTTTTCTTATAATACATNTATATATATATTTGTAAATACTCAGTTTGCATTTCGATAGCACAAGCACTTCGAGTATTGAGAATTCCTCCGTCTACGAATGATCCCTCATCAAAAGGTGTTTTCAGACAAGACATCCAAGAAAAGCTCTGTGTATAGTTGTTCATGAAATCTGTACATTGGACTGGAAAATTCTTTTGATGCTCGCATTGTGATCGGTATTCTCGTTGCCTGCAAATTTTCGTTAATCAAACGTAAAATTTTCTTATATTATTATTTTATACGTCTGGTTCGCAGTGAGGTGCGATTTTGGCATACGAGGTCAGGCAGAAAAGTAATGAGACTGATTTTTTATTTTTTTCAAACATCAATGTTATCCCCTTCAAAGTAGTTGCCTTGGGCAGCTACACACCGATGGAGACGTTGTTCCCACTGTTGGCAGCAGCGCTGGAAGTCTTCAAGCGGTATGGTCTTCAGTATGTCCGTTACACTCTTTTGAATGTTTTCTACAGTCCCGAAATGACGACCTTTGAGGATATTTTTCAGTTTAGGAAAAAGGAAAAAGTCACAGGGACTGAGGTCAGGTGAATAGGGGGGCTGGGGAACCACAGGAATGCCTTTTGAGGTCAAAAATTCTGTTATGGAGAGGGCAGTGTGACATGGGGCGTTGTCATGATGGAGCATCCATTTGTCTGCAATGTCTGGTCTCACGCGAATGACCCTTTTTCTAAACCTTTCAAGGACGTCTTTATAAAAGAAAGTTGGTTGACAGTTTCCAAATTCCGCTGTTCCATTTTGCTTCACGCACAACCAAAACACAACTTCACTAATAGCAGTCACAAAAATCACGTAGTTAACGGAAGGAGTTGAAACTCGCACTGAGCTATGGGAGGGTACTGATACACGTGCCCTATCAAGGACAACAGCGCAGCGTTGCCAGATCGCTTGTAGTGTTGCCAGTCTCATTATTTTTTGCCAGACCTCGTACCTCCTTCACAGCTAACATTTCCTAAAGTTCTACAAGTTTTGAATAATAATAATTATTTATTATTATTATTATATTTATTGTATAGTCATATTGTCTTCAAAATGACACTCATCCCATTCAGTACGATGAGATATCTCAGAAACCAAAGAGAACATAGTAAATGAAATGGCGTGAAGGAAAGGAAAGAAAAGTGAAATGTTAAAGTTAAATGATTTATTTAGTTAGTTAGTTGGAATATCGTGATTATGATTTTGTTTTGTAAATGTGAAATGTAACTTAGTGCTATTGAAGCTTATCTACATTGGAGCGATAGGAGTTAGGAGGGTAGAATGGTAGGAGTAGAGGTGGGCAAGTTAGATGGGTTTTATCTGCAACTTGGCCCAAGTGGAATGGTCAGTAGAAGTAGTTAGTAATACTTAGAGTTATTGACACTGGGAGGAGGTGGATAGAGGAAGGAAGGTTTGCTTTATGAACTGTGACGTGGATGTGAAAAGCTACAAATATTTCTTCCGCCACCGGAATTTGAACCCGGATGAGTCGGTGACGAGCAAAGAACGCAGAGTGGGTGGGGGGGGGGTGTACTTACCCGCTGACGCATTGCCCTCTGCAAGGCTTGATGGGTCTCTTGGGGGGTTGAGGAGAGGGCGATTGGGTGGGGCGAGGCGAAGGGCGCATTGTGGGTCTCTGGGTGGAAGGGCCGGAAGAAGACGACGAAGGTCGAGAGCCGTTGCGTTCGATCACCACCAGATTGGGCGGCAGGTCCCCGTCTGCGTAGTTCTCTCGGGAGACGCAGCAGCGCAGCCCCGCTTTGCAGAGACCGTCGCTCGCCAACACGGCTTCGCAGTATTCAGCGATGCGCTCTGCGACGCAGACGCCGGGACACGCCGCGACCGCCGCCGTCCCTTCGAATAGAATATTAAGAGTAGAAGTCAGCGGCGGATCTAGGGGCTAAGTGGAGAGCATTTTTGTTTAAAAATTATGGATTTTACACATACGACCTTTAAATAAAATGCGTCAAATAAATAATGAACAATACGGTATTATTAATAACAACAATTATTTATTAATTTTATGGATCGGGTATTATTAATAACAATAGCAAATATATTATTAATAACAATTATAAATAATGACAATTAATAATGTGGTAACACTTTTACAAAGTATGCCATTATCAACTTCAGTTTTAAAGGCNTATGGTCGGTGGTGGGGGGGGGGAGGGGGCATAGCCCCCCTAGCACACCCCCTTAGATCCGCCGCTGATTATAGTAGAGTCACAAAAGCGACTATTTGCTGTAAAGACAAGGTGATATTCGATCCCTTACACGCTCAAAATGCAGAAGGAAGAACAGAACAGCAACAGCCGCAAGGGCAAAATAAAGTGAATGGAATTGATGCCTTATGTTGGCGATGGATTCAAGTTTTCATAAATTCGAATGTCCTGCCAACATAAAGCGAGTTACAAATATCAATATTCTCAAGGTCGATGGCGAAGTATAAGCGTGGGCTACATTAAGTACCAACATCAAGACACTAAATAAACAAATAACTTATTGTCCAGAGAGCACCTATTTCAAACTTTGTCTAGGACCATTGATTGAGGACAAAAAAATTAATAAAGCAATAAAGTTCCCATTCATATGTTTCTCGAGGCAAAGTAACACGTCTTTGAGTATAATATAATATAATTATAGTTTTTATTGTCAGATAATAATTTTACGAGGTATAGAGGGAATTATATACTCTTGTATAACCCAGCCTAAGGAGCATGTAAGCTATCCGTGTACAGGACCGGCAGAGAAATAGTCTCAAGATAATCAAATTTTAGCGAAATTATAAACTAAATTATTAAAAAAGTTGATCATAATTATAAGACTATAATGAAACGTAATAAGATCATAATTAACTATGCGTTCTATCACTTGTTTTCTCTTAGACATTTAGACTCGTCTATAAACATTTTACTTTTAAGCGGCGTTAGGATTGTGTTCAGTCTAACATTGAACTTTTGAGTGTATAACATTTAAAAATTATATCCTGAAGAACATGTATTCAAAGATTGGAGGTGATGTCTGTGTACGCCAAAGTAGGTTGAAAGTTTTTAATTCGTGATGAAAATCTGAATTGAAATAAAATTAGCGACGCACGCTGTATATCTCTTATTGTGATTTCGAAACGTTGCGTCTCACATAATCGCGAGTGTTTTCCGCACATCTTCTGACGAGAGGTTTCAGAGCTAGTCGCGTAAAAGCGCAAAGACGTGTACCTTGTGTGCCAGATGAAAAAGCTAATTCCAACGCCACCCCTATTCAAGGAGGGTGTCGGATGCATTAAAAGTAGAAGTCACTACTAGCCCCCACCCCTTCAAACAATTCACTGCGTCATAAAAATTCGACTTTTGCCGCAAATAACGTAATTTTGTTAAGTTAGATCGTTGATATTAATAAGTTTATTTTATTGGTAGTATTAACAATGAGCGTCTTCGTCTCCACGACGATGAGGTTTTCGGATGAGAGTTTTCACTCACTGCGATGTTGTGAGTGAAGGCGAGTGGCTCCCCACCGGTCGAAACAGGAGGTTCTGGGTTGGAGTTCCGGTCTGTCGACCACTGGACGATGGGGACTCTTCTCTCCGTGTAGACGCTCCTCGGAAGTTGCGAGTGAATGATAGATAGGTTAGGCAACACGGAGTTTGTTATACATACCTGCATTCTGTTTGCATATACTGTACTTGCGTTTTATGTAGAAATATTATATTCGTAATGTCGCATTGAATAAATTTTATTATTCGTGCGAAAATTTGTTTTCTAGAAACGCGTTTGTATTTCGAAACGTTTTTATGAGACCTGATAACAATGAAATTTTCTCTGAATTGTGTACAGAATGTATCACTATTTTCATTCGAGTGCCTATACACGGTACAAAACCAATATCATTGATAAGGAGAAACTCCCCAATTTCTTTTCTGATCCCTTTTTTTAACGATAAAGAATAGACGGAATAAGTGGATTCACACTAATTAGTAGTAATTCAAATCCAAAACACATACCGACTTTTCATAGCATTTTACTTGTAAACAAACGTATTTAGAAAGAAAACATTTCTTACAAGCGTACACTAATACATTGGAAGTGCATGAATACAGAGGTAGGGACTTTATGCGATGGAAGAATATCTAGTCATTCATATATCCAGTTGATTTGTTAAGTCGTGTAGAAAATGAATTTATCCAAATTGACAGAAAACACGAAATAAGAATTGAATACTGGGATACAATAAATTTTTCAACCAGGAAAATCAATATTCACAAAATGAACCCAATGCAAATGATTTAGAAAAAATAAAAATAAAATTTTCTCTCTGAGGAAATGACGTTGTACTCACCTGATTCGTGTTTGTGAAGAAGACTCGGCTTCGTCTTCTGAGGCGGATCCGGGGGCTGAAACACGAAGCGAATAAAGTGGAAACTTCGCTTCTTATAGCGGATAATATATTTGATGCTTAAACCATTTCCGCTTAAGGCGGGACCAGCCAGCGCTTCCAAATCCAAGTCGAATCACTGAGTAGAATGGGTTTTTCTTTCTTTATGTTTATTCTAATCATTATAAAACACTACAATATAAAAAATATGATTTAATTTACATCTATAGATAAAAGTGATGTAATAAATAATTCAAAAGGAAAATTTACTACAAAGGAATCAAAGTAAATCATTTCCATCACTTTTTTTCTAGAAAACAAGTGTTTTCTCCATAATTATCTCATTTAAAAGGCCGGCGAGATACGTTCTTCAAGTTGAAATCACGGTAAGTTCATATTCGTGCGTTTATCATTCATGCCGATTTCAGATGTATTTATTTCTACCTGACTCCCACAAGGTTCCGATTCCTTCGATCGTCCTTAGCCAAAGAATCGAAACCTTGACCCGTTCGTCTTCAGTCGGTCATCGAAGTGTGAATGAAGAGCGGGTTTTCTACACTAACGCACTACTTTGGTGATTATTTTAATTTTTGGCGGGACAGAGGAAAGTGATGCAAACCAAACTCTTATTAGCATTTTATTCATCGGAGAAAAATTTAAATTTTCGAGGGAATGAATAGAATTGCTGGTAAAAGATGGCGCTGCAGCTGCGGCTTTCGAAAAATGAAGTACAAGTGCTGTATACGACTGGGACTGTTCCTCTCACTTGGAACCAAAATTTGAATGTGTCATTAATTCTTGAGACATTGTCTTTGCCCGAGTGGGACGCAATTCATTCAGCCAAAAACGTTCAATATCGCCCTAACACAAGAAAAACATTTTGAGAACTTAAGCCTTTTTTGCAATTTTTATCAAAGTGCGCTGCATAAAAATTAATAAGACCAGAAACTCTAATTTACGTCGTAACAATATTGCGAAGCAGTAACTGTGTCTAAAAAAGTGATCTATAGAAGGATGGGTTTAGCATGAAAACATCGTGTTAATACATCAAACTGAAACAAGAAATAAGAAATAAAACGAAGAGTTTGGACTCATTGAGGGTGAATTATACAAATCCCCCCAGGGGACTTACATCTAGTAAGTACGTGTTTGGCGAACACGGGGCCCCGACCTGAGTCTGGCATTACTTCCACTTACATGTGCAAGGCTCCTTCTGGGCTCTAATGACCTTCGATGTTGACGAGCCCTTAAGCCCCACCAAAAAAAAAAAAGGCTCCTTCCTTTCTCTTTCCTGACCTCTCTTGGTCACCTCTTGTTCTTTTCTATCCCGACGCCATTAGGGCTAGGGTATCTTTCATTTTCCTCATTCCTCTCCTTTTTTGTCCTACCTCTCATTTTTTGTCCTACCCCTCATTTTTTGTCCTACCCCTCATTTTGTGTCCCCTCTCATGTTATGTACCCCCTTCATTTTAGCCCCCCTCCTCCATTTGATGTATGTTGTGAGATATGTTTTGGTGTGTTGTAGATCAGGAGGGTTTTTAGTGGGTAGAGTTGAATCATTCGACGAGTCCCACACGCGGGGAGAGTCATGTTGGCTCTCCCTAGTGCGTAACTGCGTTTTCCCTACCTGTACAAGTTTTTCGGGCTCCAATGACCTTTGATGTCGACATGAGTCGTAAAGCCCCACAGAAAAAATACAAATACAAATACAAATTCTTGACGCATTGTTACTTTTGCGTGCAGTGGTTGTCAATTCTTCCGCCATGTGCAGGCGACTTTCAACGATGGTCTACTAATGTTAATAAATAATAGTGATCTCAAATCAATAAAACGTATGTGGAAGAATTTTATTTATCTCTGCTCATCGGTCTCCGTCCGGCGATACGTTTTTTTTGTTTGTTTTTTGTGGGGCTTTAGGGCTCGTCAACATCGAGGTCATTAGAGCCCATCCAGCGATACGCTGCTACACAACCACCATCCATAACTGACGGAGCTCTTCACACGAGCACACAAACATTGGCACTGGAGCGTCAGTCGGTCAATAGGTTCTACAAATATACTGCAGTACTAATTACTCATTCAAAATCGTTCAAATGAGACAGCCTTATTAAAAATCTCAAACGCTTTTCTGCGACTAAAAACATTATCTGCGCGTCAAAGACAAGGAACGCGCTCACTGCTATTTGATTTTCTAAACATTCTATGTATTTTTTGAGCTAGTCCCGAGAAGTAAAATTTTTTCCTTCATTTTCGTCAAAAATTCTGCAAAATTTCCTTCCCTCACTCCATTAGACACAAGTACGAGCCTTGGAGGTACGTGATTTTGCAGAATTACATCTCCTAAGCGTTAACATTGAAACTCGTCTTCAATGGTGGGACGTGAACGGCCATCTGAGACACCGTCTCATTGGAATGAAGTTTAATCTACATGTGATGACGTGGAAGACTCTGATCTAGGGGCATAAGATACAGGCGGATTGAAAATAGAACAATAATAAATTTATTGTCAAAAAACAGTACAAACTGCATCGTATGACCACGTGGAGGACAATAAACTAATTTACTCTCCGGAAGCAAGCAAGGGCCGTATTTCATCACTTCCGATCAAGGGCCCTAAGGCAGAGGCGGATTCAAAAATTTCAGCAAAAGTTCCTAGATAAGATAAAAAGTTAGCTGCAAGTTATAATACTTATATAATGTCAATATGTTTGTAATTTAACTCAAATATGTTTGTAAATTTACATGTACAAGTTATTATCGAACTATATAGAAGATTTACAAAGTTAGCTACGTACAATAATATCAACAGAAATAGTTCACAAATACATAATATTATTCGGAGAGTATTGTTTATAAATCGAAACTATAGGAAAAATAGACCCTAAGTGATCGGAGAGGATGTGGGAACCAAAAGTACTGTCGGAATTTGTATTGTAGACCCCTCACTTCTAACAGCTGTGGAGAGTACATCAATAATTGCAGAAGAAGAACATTACCACCATTGAATTTGTCATTTTGTTTTCCATACACACGAGTGAAAAATTTGGTTTTATGAATGAATATAATTATTTTAAAACCTGAATTGTTTAAAAAAACGTGAAATTTTTACGGTTTTTCAGGATACCTCGACTTTATTATTTTTTATACAATACACTAAGAGTGAATATATAATAATTCTTATTCAGAGATCCTTGTTTTGTTTCTGACAACATTTATTAATTTCAAGCTTCTAGATGCAAGATATAATGAGTTTTTTTATTTTTTTAGGGCACTGCTAAAACCGATCTGACACATTATTAAGGAATAAAATTTATACTGTCGCACTCAGAAGAATGTCGTGATCACATTACAATTGAATTAAAACATTTAAAACTATTTACACAGCCTCCAGCGTGTGATAAATAAAACCATGTTTTGAATAACCGTCCAGATGCTGTATATGCCGTGTTCAGTCAACAGGCTGAACTTCACAGCTGAAAAAGCTATACCAGTCAGAACCTCCATAAAAAATAATAAAACCAACGTATCGGCAAAACCGCAAAAATATCTAGGTTTTGGAAACATTTCACGATTTACAAAAATTATATTCATTCGTTCTTTTTGTTTTTGTTTTTTNTCATGTCGACATCAAAGGTCATTGGAGCCCGAAAAACTTGTACTGGTAGGGAAAATGCAGTTACGCACTAAGGAGAGCCAACATGACTCGTCGAATGATTCAACCAAACCCACTAAAAACCTTCCTGATCTACAACACACCAAAACATATCTCACAACATACATCAAATGGAGGGGGGGCTACAATGAGCGGGACAAAAAATGAGAGGGATGAGGAAAATGAAAGATACTCTAGCCCTAATGGCGTCGGGATCGAAAAGAACAAGAGGTGACCAAGGGAGGTCAGGAAAGAGAAAGGAAGGAGCATGGCACAAGTAAGTGGAAGTAATGCCAGACTTAGCTCGGGGCCCCGTGTTCGCCAAACACGTACTTACTAGATGTAAGTCCCCTGGGGGGATATTCATTCGTGAAACCAAATATTTCACTTGTGTATTTGGAGAACAAAATGTCAAATCGCGTTGTGTTGTGCTCTCCACATCTATTAGAAGACAGGGGTCTATGATATCATATACCTGTGGTTTCCCTGGTCGCGAAGGAGGGCGAGACGGTTTGCTGCCGGTCGGTGATTGGTGCTGTTGCTGCGTCGGCGGCCGCGCGGGAGTCGCCGCGGTGCCGTTGGAGGACGCGGGGCGCGCTGGCGGTGCGGGCGGTGGATCCGCGCAGCACCTCATGGAGGGTGAAGGGCAAGGGACGTCCTCCAGCACCTCGTCGCAGATGAGCGACGCCAACATGTGCACGCACGACCCGGGACAGTCCTTGCTGTCGGCGGTGCTTGCGATGGTGTCCAAAAGACCTTCGTGGAACAGGAAGATAGTGATTAACCATTCGTCTTCCCTTACGCAGGGTTAACCAAAAAGTTTGAACCTAAGTTGTACTCCTGGACTTATACCATAAATAGACCCAGTTATCAGTGCTGCGTGTTGTCCGTCATATCATGAGAGAGATTAAGATAATGTTCGGTATCACCCGACATTTCCATTAGAACAGTATTTTCCAGTTTTTGTTGATTTATTGTTATAAATTTCCCTTAGGTACGAAAATGTTAACGTGATTACGTTCCTACTTATATTAGCAATGTTTCATAAACTGTATTTGAAACACTTTTTGGGGGGTACTTAAGGCTAGTACCTCAATTTCATTTTTATACTTTTCAATACCACAGTACAATTAATTTAAAGTTAGGCAACCTGTTCTCATTATCCTACACGAAAGTCATGCGGGTTGCGTGTAGTGAGTGGTTCGAGTAGAAACGTGGTTTAGAGCTAATTGTCTTAACTGAATTAATTAGTAATTCGTACAAAAGTAAGATTAGAATGGGCTACTCATACACTGAAGTATAGTACACAAACAGCGATCAGTGCTTTGGGTTGTCCCTCATATAATGTTTGGAATCACTTTCTCTCTCTCATCATCCTTTTGGGGGAGGGAAGGTATCAGGGCGCAGCAGTCGACAGTCAGAGAGAGGGGGAATATAGTGTTCCCCCACCCAAGTCGATGTGCGAGAGAGAGAGAGAGAGACTCTAAACTTCGTTTCCCCCTTCAGACAACCGGTACATAAGGGCACTGGGTCTACATTGTATCCATATGGTGGCCCCTCTGGCTCAGGTGGTAACGTTCTTGCTTCTCACCAACTCATCCCGGGTTCAATTCTCGGTGGGCCCAGTTCAAAAATTTGTTGCTTTTCACATGAATATCCCAGTTTATATAGCTGTGAATACTGAATAGCAAACCTTTCTTCCTCTATCCACCTCCTACTGCCCCTAGTATCAATAACTCTATTATTAACGTGGGCCAAGGTGTTGAATTGTAATAATAATAAATATATTGTCAAAAAAACAGTACAAACTGTTTCGTGTGACCACGTGGAGGACAATAAACTAATTTACTCTCCGGAAGCAAGCAAGGGCCGTATTTCATCACTTCCGATCAAGGGCCCTAAGGCAGAGGCGGATTCAAAANGCCCTAAGGCAGAGGCGGATTCAAATTTTTTTTGCATAAGTTCCTAGATAAGATAAAAAGTTAGCTGCGAGTTATAATACTAAAGAATATCAATAAGCTTGTAATTTAACGCAAAAATTTACAAATACAAATGATTATCGAACTATACATTATTCTAAGTATAGTGTTTAAGAATAGAAATAACACTAAATTCATTATTAAGATCAATAAATTATTTTACATTGTAGAAACATTGGTGCAGGAGGTAGTTTTTAACCGCGGATTTAAAGATATTCAATTTCATAATGTCTTTTATATTCTTGGGCAGGGAATTATATAGAAGATTCCCGAATGATATGGTCCCTTTTGGCAAAGAGTGGTTGACACTAGGACGATGAATATTATTATTATTACTATTGCGAGTATTGTGTTCGTGAACGAGTCTGTTTCGTATAAAGAAAGGGTGGCACTTCAGTAATTCGGTCTTAACAAACACGACCTTTTCATAAATACAAATGCAGGGAAGTGTTAAGATATTTAATTCCTTGAATAAAGGTTTACAAGAGTTTTAGGGGTGAGATTTACAAATTATCCGAACTATCTTCTTTTGAATTCTGAAAGTTTGAATACTCTGACTGGAATTACCCCAGAAGGTAATGCCGTAACGTAATGGGAGTAACCGTTTGCAAAATATACGCAACGGGAAATACGTGGACTAACTACGATAAATAAGATTCGGAATGCGTAACACAATTTGCTTAATTGGGAATTAAGATTGTCAACGTGACAATTCCATTGGAGGTTGTCTTGAATATGGAGACATAAGAATTTTGTATTCGTAACAGTTTCTAATTGTGTTCCGTTTAAAGAAAGACAAACCTGGGGTAAAGATTTTGTGATACTATTGTGAAATGACATACACACTGTTTTGTCAGTGTTTACAATGAGACGATTTGCATGGAACCAAGTCGAAAGGTTAGACAAAACATTTTGAGCGTTGGCGTTTGTACATAGTAAATTAGTGTCATCAACAAAAAGAACCATTTTGCAATCTGATGTGGATGATGACATGTCGTTCACATACAATAAAAAGAGTATAGGGCCGAGAATTGATCCTTGGGGTACTCCGCAAGTAAGTGGCTTTGTTTCTGAAAGACAACGCTCAAGTATTTTATTTTTAGTATAGGATATTTCTACTTGTTGATATCTATCTTTTAAATAAGAAGTTAGCCATTGATGTGGAAGTCCACGAATGCCTAAAGAATGCAATTTGGTAAGGAGAATTCCGTGATCGATGACATCGAATGCTTTGGATAAGTCAAGAAAAACACCCTGAGGATTTTCTCCACTGTCTAGAGATGTGGTAACATCGTTTAAGAAGGAAAATATGGCGCTTGTAGTGGAAAAGGATTTCCTAAAACCGTGTTGATCGTCAGAGAGAATGTTATATTTTGATAAAAAATCTAGAAGACGCTTATAGAACAATTTTTCTAGGATTTTTGAGAAAGTGGGTAGTAGAGATATTGGTCGGTAATTTCCAATATTAAGTTTGTTTCCTTTCTTGTGTAAAGGTTTCACTTTAGCTCTCTTAAATATGTTGGGAAACACCCCTTCCGATAAAGAACTATTAAAAATATTTACGAGTGGATTTAATATAGCGTGGGACGAAAATTTAACAATAAACAGGGGTATACCACCAATGCCTGTTGAAAATTTGTTTTTTAATGAACTGATGACGATTTTAATGTTGGTGAACCCTGCTAACCTACTGACAAAAGCCCCTTTCAACCTCATATCGCTCCATGCAGATAAGCTTCAATAGCACTGAGCTACATTTCCCTATTGACAAATACTACAACAGAAAGACAAAGTGTATCGTTGCAGAGAAATTAGTTTCACCAAAATGTGTTAGTCGAACGAAAGAAACCAAACGAGAAAAAAAAATTTTTTTCTATACAAACTTCTTTATATAATTGTTAGCCGTCTCTTTACTACGAAATATGAAACTAAAATTACTTTACAACTGTAAAAAAAATTATCACTAATACATTTACTAATTTATCTTTAAAAAGTAATTAATCAATACATTGACCAAAATTTATTGAATAAATACAATTAAGTCTTGATTAACTATTATCGTATAAAAGTTTCAATTTGATTTTATAAAGAGCTCTTTCGTTGAAATAAATGAAATACTAGGAGCACTTCTGCGTCTTACCAGAAATAGCAAATCGTGTGAAACATAATGTTTGTTCACAGTTCTAGAATAAACATGAAATTAAACTAATGTCATTCGTCACGCCAACGTAGCATTCGTTCATACAACCGATTTTCGTCACGAATAAGGAATGATCTTCAACAGTGTTTTTCTTAGAAGAATCTACGAATATATGAAGAGGTCACGTCGAGAGAAGAATGACAATAATACGAAAATGTTTTTAGTTTATTGATAAGAATAATTTTAGGCTTTAAGAATTGTGTTGCTTGTGTTGTTGCGTTGTCAATTGCATAATAATACTGAAAGTCCCCCGGGCGCACTGTTGGTGATGGTTGGTGTCGGCGGGGCGGTGTGCGCGGAGGAGGGAGGCAATATGTGTGTTCTTATCCCGTTATGTGACGTCACAGGTCGCCCGTTACGCGTCGCCGCTGATGTCTGCTGTCACCACTAGGAGCACCACTGTCTCTGCCAAACCACTTCAACTGTTTTCACGTATCCATTTGTGTGCATATGAACGCGTTGGGAATCATTTACACACGGAATCGCGTAATTTATTAAATAGTTATTAGTAAACAATTTTGTTTCAATATTGTGTTATTGTTCAAATGAAATAATGATTCGTCATTTTTTTACAAAATATAATTAGCATTATTAATAATGTATTTCAATTCATCTATGTTTACATTTCGTCAAAGGTTAGGAGAGACTTTTGAATCAAGCTTTCTGTAAATGTTATTAATTGTTTATCGTGCAGTTTGCTTCGTTCTCAGAAACTCGTAAACTTTTCGAAGCACACCTCTGTATTTTTCAATTTCTCAAAACAAAATTACGGTAAAAATCAATTTGTTTCAGAAATGAAATTGTTCTTTTACACCATCTCTTGAGACTAAAAAAAATACATCTTCTCTTTTCGGACCTTGAACGCGCAAAAACCTCTCTTTAGCTTAGGTAAGAAATCACGTTGTTCAAGGGATGAAGAACCAATCAACAGAGCCAAATAACATTTTGATAGAGACTCCAATTCCGGTTCCGAAACAACGAGCGAAGTCCCTCTATGTAAATGAACAAATCCTGTTCGTTGGTCTCGAGCGCATCACTTGAGGAGAACGGTTCTTGACCGATTTGGCTACTTTTTAAAAATGTTCGAAATAGTCAGAATAAGGATTTTAGGAGAAAAAACTCTTGAAAAACTTGCCCCAAAAATTGGAAAATTCCCGAGAAACTGAAAGTGCTTTTTTTCTATGGGACTTTTGTATGAACTCAAGATCATAACTCAAGAGGAGTCGATGGTCGTAATCGAATTAAACACGTTAATTAAACACATCGAACCTTCAGTTGTGGATACTTAATTTGACATATGGTAATTGAATATATTTCAAAATTTAGGGAATACTTTCTTTTCAACAAAAGACTTCAAAATATTTTGAAAACACATTCACGCAGCTCAATAACTTTCAAGAAGGGTGCGGTGTGAATGCGGCGTATTATTATTATTATTATTATTATTA
>NNCF01133385.1:2937-14476 GCA_002313205.1 Laupala kohalensis | reverse complement strand
CGTCACTTGACGTCTGAGATTCGGAGTTTTTATTACGAATTTGTTCGTGATTAAAATATTTGTTTCTGAGATAGATTCTGAGAGACAGTCCGAATATATGTCTCGATTTTCAATTGTAAAGTTTCAGAAAAATAAGTTTTGATCACTAATTTAATTGCAGTCCGAGTTATGCAGTACTTGCGCAGACTCGAGATTAAAGATGATTGTTTCCTGAACAAGTTAGAGAACCAACTAATTACGTTGTTGAATGAGTAACGATCGGCGATATTAGGAAGTCGTGTTACGAAACGGTGAACAAACTCTCTTTTGTAAATGAACAAGACGATGAGGGTGGAACGGAACTTCCACACGAGGGGTCCATGTCCGCTTCTTCAACAACAATCAACGCTGACTGTGGACGTGGGCTCCAGCTGGCATTTAAAGAAGCACGCATTCCCGCAAGCTGAGACTCAATCAGCGCATCCTCACTTTCCCCGATATTTAGACTATTCTGGTCATCAAAGCATGAAGGTAATATTCGGACGCTGGGGCTCCCAGTAGTTAAAGCATGTAAGTGGTACCAATCGTAACAAGTGCTTCGAACAAGAAATGAAATGGTCCATGATCAGAACTCTTGTATTTGTATGAATAACAAAGGTATCAAGAATACTGAGCATATATGATGATGTCTTCCTGTTTTTAAATTTAATCTTAGAAATAATTACTAAATCACGGGGTTTCGAGGAGGAAAAGAAAACCACCATACAAAATACATAGTCTGAGCAAAGAAAATTGACACACTTCTTCCGTATCAGACATAATAGGACTAAAAAGAAAGTTAAAAAATATTAATTCCGCTTGGACCTAAACGACAAATTCGCGAAGAAGAAGATGATGTAAAAGATGAAAAAGACGAACAAAGAAGAAAAAGAAAAAGATGAAGATGTATTAATGACATTCCCGAAAATATAAAAATCCGCCTCTACTTAAGAAAAATTAGAGAAAAACCGTGGCCTAGACGAGGCAACAGAGATAATAAACACAATCGCGCCAAAATTGCGTAACATTAGAAATAATTTACAATCAATAATATATAATCCATAAATTAATAGGAATAAATTCTTTCATTAGGAAATTTTTAATTGCTGTAATGAAGCGCGTTCATCGATGGTAGTGTTTTAATGAACCACATGTCTTACCATAAGTGGTCACACATTCACTATCTTCAATTCCAAAACGAGATTACTCACAAATTCCAGCATTATTCGTCTTCATTATTTCCTTTACAATAATTGTCGTCACTAAGCGCAACTGGATAACAGTGTACTAAAGTTTAAGCAAACAAAACTGAAGAGATCAGTTGCTACAAAGATATTAAATACTTAGAGATGTAACTTTGACTGCACCTTTACAATGATTTGTTAGTGTTGACAAATAAGGAGTTACAGAATTTCAAATTTCCAGTTGTAGAACATATTCATTCTAAAGCTAATTTTAAATGTATATACCGTTTTAATATTTTTTTAAATGTAAACACTAATTGCTGGCTACATACGACTCCGAACGGATTTCTATTCGGATTATGACAGTAAACCCGAACCGATAAGACAAAGTCCCTCTTTAAATAGAATTTAATAAGTGATTACATGTAAATTATACCTAACAATGTTCATGAAAACTTTTATTTAGAGAATTAAATATTCTTCTCCTCTCCTGCATATTTATTTGTGAAGCAGTCGTGTAAGTGAATAGGGAATAATTAAAAATTCCACTTTAGAAGGAACAGTTGAGTTCAAAAACTGAATTTTCGCAATTAGGCTAATATTGATCGTCTTTGCATGACAAGCACTTAAACAAATATACCCAATATTTTAATAAATATTTATGAATCTTTCCCGTCTAAAAGTATAAAATTTATAAATAAATATATTCTCTTTAAATCTGTGGTAAATATCTTTCGCAGGTGTTATTGTTTCTATAAAAATTACAAAATTTACTAATTTTATCAAATAAATAAAAGAGATTTTCAAACTTCATAGAAATAAGTAATTTCATTTTCTTTATGTAAGTTTTTTTAAACATTTGTATTTAAAATTGTTCATATCTTGTTTCTATAGTGTAACTAAGTTTATAATTTTCCACCTGGTCACAATATGAATGCAGATCGTTTCTTGTTTTCTTTTTCTTTACGAAGCAGTTAATTTTTTTATTTAATTAAAAGTAGTTCTATTTAATTGGAAGTAGTTCATTTAAAAAGTAAAGTTAATGAAGTTAATGAGAACAATTTTGCAATATTTCAAATAAAAACGCCGTTAATGCTGTAAGAAGCCCTGTGCAGAGTACTATGAAAGGTTCCCGTAAATGTTCCAGAGACAGTTTTTTTAATATAAATTCATTTATTGTAGCATTTCGAGCCCTCTCGTAATTGTTCCCAAACTTCAAAATTTGTAAATAATCCTTAGCCGTTTTTTTAGTGATACCAGCTTCTACCATGTTCTGCACGACTTTGTCGACTTTGGGAGCCAGTGCCCAACCTTTTCTTACAGGGAAAGAGATATACGAAGGAGTAAGAAAACACTCCTCTGCAATGTGATACTTCTGATTCCCTTTGCCCGTGTACCATTCCAACGCCTCTAAAATGATCTTTGCTTCCAAAATTACCAAATCTTCGCTTTCGTGGAAATACAAGATCCAGTCTAAACGGTCAGTTTTATGAAATTTATACCACAATTGATTTATGGTATCATTAGCATCATTGGGTGGCACATAAATATCAGAATATTCAGGTGCTCCGTATATTTCTTTAGCAAATGTGTTTATTTCCTCGAGTGTATCCATTTCTGCACCTTTTTCTGGTGTAGTCAAGAAACTCGTGAAGGTGCCTGTAAATCCGTTGATCATTATCAAACTGAAAAAACTCAACCATATCAGCAAACACCTTTCTCGTTTGTCAAAAGACTTGTTGAGAAAGGAGTCAACGATTTTTAAAAGTGTCGTGGCAATGGAATAATGAAATATATACTTGTGAGCCAAAGCGTATACCATTAAACTAACAGCATTTGCAATCAAAACATATGTAGAGAAGGAACTTGCGATACTTCTGAAAATTGGTGATGCTTCAGGCACCGCAAAACACAAATCCTTCAATGCATGGGGGTATAAATATTCCACCGCATCTTTTGGTTCTGCGATACGATATATACCTTCACCGTAAATGTCAAATTGTTCTGTTGCAAAATAGGATTGTATTTGCTGGAACATTAGGGCATCTAATGGACCTTCGTTAACAATTTCCCATGATATGAGTATTTCGCTGTTGTTGAAGTGCTCCGCGAGAATAAGCATGATATTTCCGTCACGTCCAGCTGACTCCCATTTGTTTCCCTTAGGACCGTTGGCAGATAAACGTGTTCCCCATGGCAATACAAAACGTATCTGAAACAATAGGGAGACATATTATACAAGTCAGTTCATAACGAAAAAAAGAATTTCACCGCTGCTTGAGATTAACTTGTGGTAAAGAAGATATAAAATTTACACTTCACTTACGCACGCAGGAGAAGTCAATTAAGTACGAAGAAAAAGAATTGACAGAGAAAATAAGGCAAAAAAACAGCAAAATATTGAAATATACGATTGAGAACAGTACAAGAGGAACGACCCACATATTAATTTACGAGGCACATCATTAAATAAGCTCCGATCGTATTTCCAGCCGCAGCAACATAGCAAACGAAGTTCGCTCCATGCGAAGTTGTTGCTCTGAAGAAGATGACGACATTTGAGATCGGGTTTTGTTGTTTACTATTTGTAGTGCTTGGTTTGAATGGCGAAGTTGACTGAGAATTCCGTCGCGTGCGAGTTTAGATCTGTAATTCGTTTTCTGAATGCGAACAACACTAAGCCATTCCACATTTATCGACAGGTTTGTGAGGTGAACGGAGAAAATGAGATGAGTGATTTTATGCTAAGAAGATAGGTCTTAGACTTGAATGAGANTGAGGCACGTCATCAAGTGCATGTTAAGGAACCAAGTAGGCATCCATCTTTTGATTATGAAGAACTGGTTCGGGTAGTTCAAAAGCTCGTAAAGGAAAACATTTCCGCAAATTTTGAGATCAATTCTTCAATAAATTGTTTGCGAAAAACCGAACTTCCTAAAACTGCGTGCTCGAAGGGATCCAAAAACCCTTGCAAAACAACACAAAACACAACGTTAGGGAAAGGCACTTGACTTACGATACGGTACGTTAAGGATGATTTTCTAAGAAGATGAGACTGAGGTCGTTTATGAAACCACTAAAAAGAACGCCATTAACGTAAAAGTTATTGTAATTAGTTTTTATGTGCGAAGCGTAGTATCTTAGGTATAACACTAATTCTTCAAACGATAGTAAAATAATACGTAGTTTGCATTCTTGCTCAAGGTATACTACGATTCATAGTCCACAGATGGAAGGCTGAATATTATTACATTCCGCAATATTAAAAAACCCGCCCCAAATTGTCAAAAAACAGTCTAAACTGTAAAAGAGGTTTTGATAAAGTTAACTGTTAAGATTATAAATAAATACACATTACGTTCTTTATAGAGCTAGACACGAAATATACATTTAAGAAATGGAAATATTTGATATAGCAAAGAGGATTGAACTGCATCGTTTTATATGAAAAATTTAACCCACGAAATTCATGTAAACCTATATTCAGAGAATTAAATCTATTCCCTCTCTCTTGCATATACAATTACGAAGAAATCGTGTTTCTTAAGACACAACTATTAAATTCTCAGTCCTACTTTTAAATAAATAGTCAAGTTCACGAACACAACACTCGTAATAAGGCTAATACACATCATCCTGGCGTGTCAACAACACTTCGCAAAGGAGGTCCTTTATTATTCGTGGATAATTTTGTATAAATTTCTTCCAAACATATTACAGATATAAATAAATTAAATATCTTTAAATTCACGGTTAAGAACTTTTTATGAGCTATTGTTTCTACAATGTGAAAAAATTTATATATTTTAATAAATGAAGTTAATGAGAGTTTAAATTTCCTAATAGATATTGTTTTTCTACATGACTTCGGACGACGCAAGTGACGTTAATATCTCTTTTACGTCATCACGCTGTAGTTATTGTAACCTACATAATAGTAAAATTCCTTTTAAATGCATGTTGATTTTGCTGTCTCTGTTTAATAATAGTTTATATCTAAATGTTTACAACATTTGCTCGGTTGTGAACATTATCCCTATAGTCCCATCCGGTCCAGCATTTTAGTCCAGATTTCCTCCGGGTAGTTGCGGATTTTCCTTGCTCGGGAATGTCATTAATACTTTTGTTTTATTAACATTAAATTTTAGCTGCAATAATATTTACAATTTATTTCGAAAAATAAATAAATAAAAGAAGTTATTTATTAAACAATTCCTTTTTGTAAATATGACATCCGTCACTTCCCATGACCCCTTGATCGAAATTAATGAGATCGTCACTTGCTTGTCAACGAAGAGTAACTTTCTTTATTATCCCCCACGTGGTCATGTTTGGAACTGTTTTTTGACAAAAGATATTTATAAAATTTTGGTTGTTTTTTTTTAATTTGTAACTATATAGAAGAAAAAACAAGTATACGCTAAAAAAGTAA
Organism: Laupala kohalensis; assembly: GCA_002313205.1. Taxonomy (NCBI): domain Eukaryota; kingdom Metazoa; phylum Arthropoda; class Insecta; order Orthoptera; family Trigonidiidae; genus Laupala; species Laupala kohalensis. The sequence continues at coordinate 8,842 of NNCF01133385.1, read as the reverse complement.
TAAGAATATATCATAAAACGTAAAGTAAGTAAAATTACTTTCGTAAATGTAAGTAAAATTTCTTTCGTTTTGAGGACGTTCACTTGCAAACTTAAATTGCTCCACTGTAATTTGTAAACGATAAAACAAATGCCACTGTTTAGATTATTTCTACAAAGTTAGGAACAACGTTCGTACACATTACTTGGAACATATGTTAAATACACATCTAAGGCCAAGTAGAAATTGCGACGGACTGAAACTCGAAACCAAACCTCGTCGCTGTAGACCACGTAAACTTACCCTCCCCAATTAGGTATTTAAAAGTTGTGAGTTAAATATTGCATGTAACGAAAGACACGTAAGTACGTGGAAACCGTGTAAAAGCGCTCCCAGCATAAGGGCTTCAAGAGTCGTGGCGGGTGGTACACCGGTAGTTCACCTCTTGCCAAAGGCACGTGGTCCCGGATTTGAGTCCCGATCTAAAGCAATATTCTCTTGACCATACTCTTCCTGCCCCGAGTAGGTACTCAGAAGTTGTGAATTAAAAATAAGTTGATTATATTCACACATCTGGATCCACGCTAGAGAACTAAAATAGTTAAGAAATAATCACCATATTTGTAGGTATTGCTGGTCGAGATGTGGTTGCCACAGTTGAGTTCCATAGTTCTCCCTTTGGTAGAAGAGGATGCTCTGAAGACTTCGAAACCAACATGAAGCATAAAAATATACTCCATGGTGCCAGTGCCATGGTGTATTTTTGGCAATTATTTCTAACGTCAGTTTCTTAGTTCTATAAATGGTATTTTAATTTACTTGTTAAAATAGCTCATTTTTATGGGAGTCACAATTAAAACATGCGTTCAAGATATGAAATAGCTGAAATTTTTTCAATAATTTACAACTCATCCACGACAATATAATTGAATGACATGGCAGTTTTTAATCCTTACCTTTTAACGGCGATACAGTCCGGATTCTGTTTCACTCTTATACGAAGAAATATATCTTGATATATGTAAAGTAGACAAATATATAATATATAGAAATCAAAATTCCTGTTGTTTCAATTGAACGTATGCCTTTTTGGTCTAAAATATCACATCACAAATTGCACGCAGATCACTGAATCTTTCTTCGCATACCATATAATCTCTTCGCATACTCTTCTGCTTTTGAAACAAAAAGCCGCAAATTTATAATGTAAAGAATTCTTTGTCCTTACGAAATAGAGCTTTCATATTATAACTTCACCCATCAACGTCGTTGCGTTGCTACCAACAAAGACGCAATGTCAGGAACAAACACTTGCAATATTTTTTTATCGATTACGGGGTAATTAGCTCCATGATATTTTAAAGGAAACTGCCATATTTATTCACTTTTGTTGTTGCGAAGAGATACAGTGTTCCAAGGAAACCTTTATTTGCTGTTTAATTTTAATTATTTTATAATACATATAATTTACCGTAAATAAATAAAATTTTACAAATAAAACTCGTCTTCTGTATCGGTCCTTAAGAAGGTATATTTAGCACCACAAGTGTGAATTTTAATTTATATAGCAGACTCATATTAATAAAAAATTAGCTTCTTTAATTGTTAAAGAGTTACTCAATTATGGAAATTTAAACAGATGTTGAAATTAACCAATCTAGTTGTCACTTTCGGCCTATAACGTAGTCGAACAGGGCCAAGGTCAGTACACTTGCAACATTAATATGTAGGATCCCTTGAATAATACTGCAGCAATTAAAACACATGATCATAAGGAAAATTGACTAATTCAGATGGTCAGTTTAGTAATTTTTGATAAAAATTATTTCACTTTGAAGTTTAATTCTTAAACCTTATTAAAATTTTGTCAGAATATGTTTCATTAAAGCTATATTCAATTCTCATATTGCAATCATGTTCAATCGCTCTGACGTTATGTTTATCACCTGACGACGCATTCAATCCAAGTCGAAACGTTGTGAGCTCTGCCTCAAATATTTATATTATTCGCCTCGTAAAAACGTAATTAAAATTAAACATATAGAGTTAATTGAATATTTTAAAGTTTAAATCAGTAAACTATCCTTTACATAGTCAAACATAATTGTTCATTGTAACATACGTATAGTGTACGTACACAAGGCAGAGTACAGAATAGAAACATAAGTTTTATTTCATTAAATTCTTGTTTACTATATTCCAGTATGAGATAAGATGTTCCTAATGCATATTCCTTCTCATGAAAGTCAACATTTAAATTTTCAACGAAAAAGAATGAGCTTTTACACAGTTCTGAGTATATTTTACTTCGTCAAAAGGTACTATTTTGTTTTGTTCTAATACGTAATAAGTTAAGTTATATTGTTAAAACAACAAATCCGATTGACATATTCCTTCCGTGTACCTTACGAGGAGAACAAAACGTAATAACTTCTTTTAGCTCATGGTTGTACAATTCATTTAGCTCATGCAGCGTACACCCAAGAAAAAAGCATTACAAATTTCACGTCTCTATGGTAAATAGTCTCTGAGATGACTCCACTAGTCATGCAGTAGTATTTCACTTTTGATCCTCCATGTTCAAAATACCTCTAAATATTCGGATTTATTAGTATTTCTAATGTTATTCCAGGCATTGCATTAACTAAAATTTCCGTGCACATATTCCAGATTCCTCTTCTTTTCAAATACCACACATACCCTTCTGTTTCTTTCACGTAAATATCACAATTCCAGAAAACGTGCCCTGCTGTCTCATCGCCTTTCCCGCACTTGCATTCCGCTGTAAGTAGCTCAAGCATTTCTCGCACAAGCAGAGAAACGAAGTCACGGCTGCTCCAGATTTAGTCTGGATGCGATTTAAAGGAACTGTGCTCCAGGGACGCGGATCTTCTAACGCTGAACTCCTCACTGAAGCATTCAACTTCTCTGTGAGCGACGGACCAAAACCGAAAACTTTCGTGTCTTTAACAACATATATGAGAACGTAATTAACACCCGACGAAATAAAATTATTTTTAATGAACAAATAAACTGAGTGCCAACAACTCATCAACTCTTCCTTTAGACTCGTGCCAATAAACTTAATCATTATTTATAAATGAGGTGCAACTATCTTCAGGTAACCGCCGTTTCGAAAATGTTATAACCGTAAACATTCAGGTGGGAGAATGACGCGCTTTGACTATGAGAATATTATGAATCAACACATAAAAATATACTGGTATAATATATATTGCGAATACATATGTACAGCGCTGAACCTCTGTGTGGATGTTCGGATTTCGAATACTGGTCAAATTTCCTCATACAGCGACCTCGAACCAAGACCTACTCGTCTGCCTTAAATTGTGTACCGGGTATAATCTTGCAACAAATCTGTGACTACACGACAAAGTTAATTTAAATGTTATACGTAAAAAATCAAACTATCGAACAAAGGGCCCCGAAGACGTCCCAGAGGTTTGCGGAAGGTAGAGCTCAGCAGAATCTTGGAGGCCGATTTGTGATCAGAATCTCGCTCCGGCTGGTTTGACCCCAGGATGGACCAGGTGCTCATTTTACAGCAATCTAAGAGCCCTCAAGCTACGTCTTAATTACATCTTAGACAGAGGTCCCCAAACATTTTTGTTTCGAGGAACACTTGCCTGGTTTTTCAGATTTAGGTACATTCAACCCCCTTTCGTCTAATATTGAATTTTTGCAGATACATCGCTTTAAAATTGTTTTGATAACTGGTATAGTGCTACTTAGTTTGAAACTTTTAAATTTCTAACTCTGAGTTGAGAAACATAAAGAACACGTTTAACTTTTTATACATTTATTACTTGAATTGAAATTAATACCAACCACATAAAAATTTAGTATCTATTACATAAATAAAACCAAGCAAAAAGTAAATGCTTTCAGCGGAAAGGATGAACCTAATGCTTTAATATCAAATGTTCATCATCTGGCATCAATTCATTTAGGTTTAATCTCAATTCTCCCTGCACAGTGATGTCCAGAGTGTTTCATTTTTAGCAGATTGGCAACCGCGGTGAAACCCGATTCTACCATGCATGAAGATGGAAAAGCAATTAAAAGATTTATTCGCCATATTCGGGTTAAGTAACTGGTATGAAATACACATAACACATACATAAACACTATGTGAAGCGAAACTTGTGTAAATGATATCCACTATTGTGGACCCGCATTTAAATCTCATGGAGCGCCAAATTAGTTCTCACAGACATGGACCACTCGCAGGTCGCAGTCAACCCCTTGGGAAATCGGTGGTTTAAGGTTTTTATTTGTAACATTATACATACTTTTTAGCGTAGCTCAATCAACACGTTAACTGTGAATCCTGCCTCAAAAACGGTTATGTTTAAATCTAACAATACTGAGAGAATTAATACAAAAAAGAGTTTATTGCATACGTATATTCCGTGCTGTTACGTCAGTCAGAAATGTAAATCATTAAATTCACGACGTCAGATTTTTGTGTGTAACCGCAATTTTCATTACCGATTGTGTTACACTAAAACAGTCATTAGGATAAATTAAGGAATCAACACAAAAAATTTATTATGCATTCGATAGTTCTCCCATAAACTGATTCCTTCAAATTACTTGTCCTTGACAGTTTGATCCGCAAAAAAAATTTATGGAATGTATATGAATCATTAATAAAGAACCCTCAATTGATGCAAACATAATAATTTAAATTACAATTTGAAATCAAAACTTGAAGCTTCTTATTCTAATTGAGCCAAAAACACAAAAGCTAACCAAGAATTTAAAAATAAATGATTCTTTAAAAAGATACATGTGATGGAATAGGGATAACCAATTTCGATGTATCCACTAGAAAAACAGTTAACATGCTGAAAAGAGACGGTAACAAATTATAAAATGTACCGAATTTTCTTGAGTTTGCATTACTAATACATTTTTCCTTAAAAGATTTGTGACATGTTCCTAAAAGTTATATTAATACGGTTTCGTATTATTTCCATCTCTGTGGTTCTGGAGTATTTTTTGTCATATCTTGTCTTCTTGAGTTAATTTCCATTTCTTTCTACGAACCATTTGTTTCTTTGAAACTATGGGAGATAAATGAGATTTTAATTTATGGACGTCAGTCCGTATCTACCTTAGATTCCTTGCATCCATATGATGCGAATTGACGTCCGATTTGTCCTTAAAGTGGCATGGGTCAAGTTTACATTTCTCGTTAGTGAACAGTGCACGGTTCCTTGCTATTATTCCTGGCTTACGTGCACATATCCCTGTTATAAAGACGTCTTCCTGATAGGATAGACACTCACGAGAAAATTCATTGTACTATAAGCAATTGCATTCGCCGACATCACATAATACAGATATATTGGATGCTTTCTGGGCGAGTACATGTACCACGGGACATAATGTTTGGTGTCGTGTTCATTTTCCGGAATAACGTCTTTGAATATTTTACGCAACAACAATGGACGGTATGCCATTATCTTCTTTGCCGCATCAGAGAGCGCCATTGTTTTTATGCAACTCGTTAGATCGCGTTTGTATTCTATCCCCTGAAACAACAGCACAAGCGAACGAATGTTGACAAACATATCATCGTCTGACTTCATGACAAAGCGAGTGCCAGTGCATTTTGTAAGAACCCACTTCTTAAGGAACACAGGCTTCACATTGAGATACCACTTTGTGTCTATGAAGGGTTCTCGAATTTTATCTCCAAAACAGTAATTCTCGTTGTTTCATGTTCATCTTCTTAAGAATCGGGATGTGCAGTTCCGATTTGAAAAGGCCACGTGCACTTTTGCATTCCTCACCTCACGTACCCCAAATATCTCGAATGGTGGCTGCAGCTACAACGTGGTCGAAACAGAGCAAACAATCACCAGGACGTGATTGGTTACCACAAGACCACTCGGTT
>NNCF01133384.1:431552-442988 GCA_002313205.1 Laupala kohalensis | reverse complement strand
TCGAACTATAGATTATTCTGAGTATAGTGTTTAAAAATCATAAGAATTGAAATAACACTAAATTCACGATTTATTGTTACAATAGACACGCCCCTAGACAAAGCCTAGAGAACCTGTATGATAAATCCGCCTCTATCAGAAGGAAAAACGGAGAAAAACCCGGGCCAGGATATATACGGAAACATACTCAACGCATGTTTCCGTATGTCCACAAACAGAAGTTAGATGTGTTGGACCATTGTTAGAAAATGACGTCACATTGGCGAAACGATTCAAGAACAAATGAGTCTCGTGAACTTAAAACGAACATCGCAGTAAACGAACTCCAGAACGGGAAAAAGACTCCGCATCTCGTAAAGAGCTCTTCGGCAAAGACGTGCGCGAAACGGCGCTATGAATACGTCCATGTTTGTCGATGCAACGTGTCGGAAGTGAGGAACCACAACATACGCGATCGTAAAAAACATTTTACGGAGGCGTATAATATACACTTCGCGTCGGCGAGCAGGACGATCGGGTGCCGCGCGTGACAATGGCTTCCAGAGCGACTCTAGTTCCACTCGATACGAGCGGTTCCAAATTCACGATAGAATTTGATGACTCGGATGCGAGAAATTCAAATCATTCTCACCATCATCATTGTAGAAAACAAGCGCCTCGTTTTATAANAAAGTGCATCTAATCCTTTAGAGAGCGGATAGCAACCTAGGATTAGAAATTTCAACTCCCTAGAACACCTTTAGAGCTGTGAAGTGAACACCACTACTTCAATAATATTGAAATTGAAATTTATTTCCAGTTTTGCAAAAGTTTCACGTAAGTTTACAAAAAGTTATATTGCAAGTTATACGAATTGTTTTAATAAGCAAATATATACAATATTCTTTATATTATGTGATTACAACAAGTTGTAAAATGATTTTCCTATTTAAAGTTTATGTTTTTGTATCTATTTTGTTAATTTTACAGATACAAATTGCGAACTCTCTAAGTTCTTGAGAACTCGTCAGAGTGTTTATCATCTTTCATTTATCAAATTAGTATTTATCTAATATTAATACTACTACCCTTTAGTTACATAATATGTACATTTTATTTAACAATTTGACAATTCCATAATACTTTTTACAGTTATATTTTGAACTATTTACATGTAACAAGTGATTTGTCTTTCTTATTAATTATTCTTTAATATCCAATTTTTTAATTCCTTTTTGAATATGTGCTTTGATTGTATTTCAATTAGATTATCTGGTAATTTATTTAATAATTTTGGTATAATAATTTCTAATTTTCTTTCTCCATATTTATTAAAATTAATAATAATAATACAAATAATAATAATATTAATAACAATACAAATAATAATAATAATATTAATAACAATACAAATAATAATAATACAAATAATAATAATATTAATAACAATACAAATAATATTAATAACAATACAAATAATATTAACAACAATACAAATAATAATAATACTAACTGAAATTGAAATTGAAATTTATTTTCCAGTTTTGCATGAATTATTTTACAAATATATTACATCCCTTTTTACAAATGTATTTACAAACATGTATATTACAATTATCATTAAACAAAAATTAAAATGAAATAACATGAAAATATAATAAACATAATGAAATTACAACAAATTAGCAAGGTTATAGTGATTCAAATTTTTAAATACATACATTTTTTATCCTGTAAATGTAATAAATTAAACAAATTCTAATATTAACAAATATACTCCAAAAACCTCTCTAAGTTCTCCTGAACTTGTCAGAGAGATATTTATTCATTTTTTTTCTTTTATTTTAATCTACTACTACTGCTTAAAATTTTATTCTCTAATATTTATGTTTTGATGGATTTCAACACTTAATTCAATCTCCTAAATTCCTTTTTAAATTTATATTTATTTTCTATTTCAATCAGACTGTCTGGTAAATTATTTAATAGTTTAGGTGTCATATACTCTATTTTTCTTTCTCCATATTTATTAAATACTGTAGGTACATGAAAATTACACTTTTTCCTTGTTTTATATTTGCGTTCATATATTTCTAGTAAATTTTTCTTAAACCTATTTTTTTATAACAATTCAAATTCATATAACTCTTTCATTTTTATAATTTCTTTTGTTTTTTTATACATTTCGCTAATATTGCTAGATTTGATTTTACTGAAACATTTAAGTGCCTTATTTTGTAATGTTTGTACAATTTTTATGTGTGAATTTGATGTTGAACCCCATATGGTGATACCGTATCTTAGAACTGATTCAAATAGTGCAAAATATATTAATTTAAGTACGTATTTTGGTGTAATTTCTTTTATTCTGTACATCCTCCATATACAAGTTCTTAGTTTTTTTCTTCTATATTTAAAGTATGGTCTCACCATAAAAAATTCTTATCAATGATAATTCCTAAGTAATTTATATTGTTTACTTGCTCAATATTCTTTGAACAATTACAATTTTGAAAATTTTGATGAATGCACTTTTTGTTATGAAAAACTATTTCTGTTTCGATTCTTTTAGTGTGTGAGGTAGTTATATGTACTAATTTTGTTTTTTTATGATTGATGGTAAATTCTTTATCATGGGTCCATTTTTGGAAATTCTCAAATTCCTTTTGTAACACTTGTATTGCTTTGTTCTGATCTTTGTTGAAAGATATAATTAAGTTGTCATCGGCATATATAAAAAATTTACACTTATTAAAACATTCTTTTACATCATTCACATATATAATGTAAAGCAATGGAGCCAGAAAGCTACCTTGTGGAATACCTTTATCTATATGTATTCTATTACTATAGTTATTCTCAATTTTAACTGTATAAGATCTCTCACTTAGATAACTCTCTAGCAATTTTAATGTAATACCTCTGATTCCTATCTTTTCTAAACTTGTAGCTAATTTCTCATGATTAATCACATCATATGCCTTGGACATATCTATAGATAATACTAATATATGTTCACCTTTATTTAATCTTGTGTTAATTAAATCTGCAAAATTCTCTAAAAGATTTCTCATACTTTTATTTTTTTGGTACGCAAATTGTTCTTCAATTATTAAATTTTTTTTTCTCTATGTAATTTGTTAATTTAAGCGAAATGTATTTTTCAAATTTTTTTCCTATTGAATTTAAAATTGAAATTGGTCTATAATTATTGTATTCTAAGAAAGATCCCCCTTTGTGAATCGGTCTTATGATTGCTTCTTTTAAGTTTCTTGGAAATTCTCCTGTTTGAATACATTCATTGATTATTTTGGTAATTAATGGCAATAATACGTTTCCATTATCTTTAATTTGGTCCGTACCTGGCGCTTTTTATTCTCCATTTTTAAATAATATTTTTAATCTCATCTCCATCTGCTTCAGGTAAATAAAAATAATTTAATTCTGATTTATTCTTATTACCATTAAATGTTTCTATTTTACAATTATATGAAATTTTGTCAATTTGATTTTTAAAGTTGTAATATGAATATTAATAATAATGCAAATAATAATAATAATAATAATAATAATAATAATAATAATAATACAAATAATAATAATAATAATAATACAAATAATAATTTTGATATAAATTTATTTCCAGTTTAACAAAAGTTGTACATGAGCTGTACATGAGTTGTACGTGAGTTGTACATTAGTTATACATGAGTTGCACTTGAGTTTTACATGAATTGTACTTGAGTTATACATTAGTTTTTTACATGAGTTGTACATGATTTATTTCAACATTTATACAACGGTTTTACACAGTTTTATTATTTATTATAATTAATTTAAAAAAGAGAATTTTATTGTTATATATATATACTAAACTCTCTCTCTCTCTCTCTCTCTCTCTCTATAGAGTTTAGTATACCTTTTGTTAATTTATTTTTCTTTTATACAGAATCTCTCTAAGTTCTTTTGAACTTGTCAGAGAGATTATCTATTTTGTTTTAGATTATCTGACATTTTGTGCTACTATTACAGATAAGTTCTATAGTTATGGTTTTATTAAAGTTATACAGTATTACATTTCTAATCATGGAATTCCGCCTTATTAACTACCATTTACATGAAATATAAAACAGACAAACAAACTATTATTCTTTATTATTTCTAATTATCTACTCATTGACATACTTTAAATAATTTTCTAAAAATATTAGTCTTTGTTTACATGAAAAGTAATTTATTTGATTATTCTATTAATTCATTTAACAACCAAGTTTTCAACTGTTCTTTAAACCTATGTTTTAATTCTAATTCTATTATATTACTCGGTAAATTATTTATTAATCTAGATACAATAGTTTCTATTTTCCTTTCTCCATATTTATTGAAGTAGTTTGGAATTTTAACATTATATTTTTTTCTTGTTTAGTGTTTGTGTTCATGTATTTCCAAAATATTAGTATTAAACCTATATTTTGTTAACAGATCGAATTCATATAAATTTTTTATATTTAGAATTTGTTTATTGGAATATATATTATTCTTATTACTGGATTTATTTTCCCCAAAACATCTGAGTGCTTTATATTTTAATTTTTGCAGTATTTTTATATGCGAGTTAGATGTGGAACCCCATATGGTGATTCCGTATCTTGTTACTGATTCAAACAAGGCATGATAAATCATTTTGAGTATATTATTTCATGTGATCTCTTTTATATTGCTCATTCTCCATAGACATGTTCTTAGTTTTTTTGTGATATATAAGGTGTGCTCTTTCGAAATATAATTTTTATTTATCGTTACTCCTAAATATTTTAGATTACTAACTAATTCTATTCTATCTGTACAATTACAATTTTGAAAATGTTTATGAATACAATTATTATTATGGAAAACTAATTTTGAATTTGTTCTTTTTGTATGTGTAACAATTTTTTTTTTGTATTTGTTTATTGTGAAACCCTTATCATGTGACCAATTTTGAAAGTTTTCAAACTCATTTTGTAAATTTTGTAGGGTCTTTTCTTGATTTTTATTAAAGGAAATTATAATCTTGCCATCCACATAAATAAAAAATTTCATTTTATGAAACACTCCTTTTACATCATTCACATAAATGATGTAGAGTAGTGGGGTCAAATAACTGCCTTGAGAAATACCTTTGTCCAAATTGATCCTGTCACTATATTATTTATTTTAACTTTATACGATCTGTTACATAAATAACTTTGAAATAGTTTTAATGAATTTTCACTAATTCCTATTTTTTCTAAGGTTTCCCCTTATTTGTCATGATCAATAACATCATATGCTTTTGACGTGTCTATCGATAACATTAAAATATGTTCACATTTATCTAATCTATTATTTGTTAAATTTGCAAAATTCTCTAAAAGCATTTCTGTGCTTTTGTTACTTTAGTATGCAAACTGTTCATTAATTATAATTTGATATTTATCTATGTAATTTGTAAGTTTAAGTGAAAGATATTTTTCAAATATTTTTGCTATAGAGTTCAGTATTGAGATTGGTCTGTAATTGTTATAATTTAGGAAGGAACCCTATATATGTATCGGTCTTACAATTGCTTCTTTCAATTTTGTAGGAAATTCTCCTAGTTTAATGCTTTTATTAATAATATTGGTTATTAATTTAATTAAAATTTTATCATTCTCTTTTAAATGTTCAATTTTTATACAGACTAGACCTGGCACCTTTTTGTTATCCATTTTAAAACTATTTTTCTAATATCATCTTCATTTGTTTCTGGCAAGTAAAAGGAGTTAACTACTGAATTGTTATTGTTGATCTTGAATGTTTCTATACTGCATTTACGTGCTATTAGATCAACTTGGGTTTTGAAATTGTACGAAAAATTGTTTCTTATATTTTTGATATTATCTATTTGCCCTAAATTGTCAATTATTATATTATCCAACGGTTCTTTTCCTTTCCTTACTAATAATTCATTTATTAAAATAATATTAATAATAATAGAAATAATAATATTAATAATAATAGAAATAATAATATTAACAATAATACAAATAATAATAGTACAAATAATATTAATAATAATAAGACAGAAATTCAAAAGATCTGTAAATATAATGAAGTAGTAATATATTCCCGTAATAATTCCAGACACTGGAATCGTTTGCAAAACGTTAAAAGGGCATCTAGCAAGATTGTCGCTAGAAATGTGCTGTCGGAAATGCAAAAATATGTTATACTACAAAAATGCCACCTTACAAGGAAATTACGTAGTCTCGACTAAGATTAAATTTTACTTCCGACTTGGCGTATAAACCCTCACCAACTACCTATTTGAACAGAGAANAACAACTGCAACATTAATAATAATAATAATAATAATAATAATAATAATAATAATAATAATAATAATAATGTATTTCTCTGCAAACGAGCACTGCTCGGTGGCAGAGAAGAATGACACAATAAAAGGATAAATAATAATAAGTTAGATAAAAAATCCAGCACCCAAATTTCTATAAAGAACACACACACATGGCATAAAATGATTAGAAAATTAGTACAGAAGGCAACAACGAGGAATAAATTATATTTAAATAATTACTTTTGTGTATTTCATTACAGAATTTTGTGGTGTACTTTTCAAGAATTTAAACTAGAATGATCATATTACATAACCATTTTGGAAAATTTCAATAATGTAATCTTTTCTGTTCACACTAAAAATAATTATAGTAAGTAATTCACAAATTATGGTGTATTGAAAATTGATAATTATTATCAATTATACCGTACAAATTGGAACACACTATTTTAAAAAATGATCTCGAGTTTGGCTGCAATTCTCTAGTTGTTCAAGGTTGTCGTTAAATGTTTTTTTAATAGTCCGGAAAGACAAAATAATTCTTTTAGTTTATTTCCCACTTAATGTGGGGTCGGCGAATGGGGATGGTTATATGATGCTTCGTTTCTTTGGATTTGGCTGGGGAATACTCATGGTGCCTTCCTGAAGCGGTGATTAGGAAATGAAATGGGTGTGAATGATTATGAGTGAATGTTGTGGTCGAATGATAGGCAGGGGAAACGGGAGAACCCCGAGAAAACATGCCGCGAACACCGCTCCGTCCACCACCTCGGATTCTACTTGGATCCAGTTTGAACCGGCGTCCCCAGAGGTGAAGGTGAGCGCGTTAGGCACTACGCCATGGGGTCGCCCTAGTTTTATTATATATATTAATTTTGTGACTCCTCTAATATCTATTTCATTAGAAATTATATGAGAATTTATTAGAATTCATTAGAAAACCGTCCCTTTAGAGGTTTTATCCATCAAAACCTTCAATTGTTCATCATCTTAATAACCCAAAAAAATATACAACAAAAAAATGTAACCGTGGTTACAATAAAACGCCAAGCACCTCATTTTCTGATGAATGTTTCCAGAGTTCCGTACACTAAAACATAAAGTTGTCACCGTGAAACAAATTTGATTTGAATGGTAAGCCAGATCAGAAGAGTATTTATTCCTGGCACACTACGACACGTTAAAAACTGAAAATCACTCCGTGTCTTCCCCATAAGGAAAGCATTTGACGTCACATTGTGCCGGTGCCTGGAAGATACACATGGAACCTGACTATGGTGCATGGGTGCTTATCCCCTCAAGACGCAATGCGCAAATCCCGCCCCAAAATTCCCGATATCCCCCAACCAAGAAACTATGCGCAACTCCCCTAGATGAGCACCCCTGGTGGGGTGAAGACCCAAAGATGGTCTGGGAGTGAAATCCAGCAGTGAGACCTAATCCTCTGGAGTCTGGAGAACCCCTAGCGAGCGAAGTGAGTCAATAAAATAAAATGAAAATCAAACTCTTAATCATATTACATTTGACAATAAAGTTTCATGTAATATTACTAAAAACTAATAAAAGTTGTTTGAGCTACTTTTTCCTGGCATAAATATTGTATTTTAATTTTGATTATAGGCACGAAAAATTGTGTTGATAAAAAGTTTATAATAAAAAAAATGTGATAACTTTTTTGTGATAATAAAATTTAATTTTTTTTAAAAATATGCTTGGATAGTGGAAGAAGGATCTAAGGGGGGGGGGAGGATAAGTTATTCAATGATAATTAGAAATAAATAGAAACGTAAGTTTGTGAAATTAAAATTAGAATTATCAACGGGTATATTTTTCACAGTGAAATTTAAGGTCGGCATCGGTAACATAAAATTATGTATTTATTAAAATAAAAATGTTATTGCCGAAGATAAAAGGTTCCAGTAACTGAAGTCACAAGAGGTAGAGTTTGGACGACCCAATTTCAATTCCTATTAAGGTAGTGGAGTTTTTACCCTTGTGGAAATGTCTAAAACTGATCCCAGGTCCATTTTGGCTAAAGCAAAATTATCTAAGCAACCGGACATGAATATCGGACACATCTCGAAGTGATGACTAAAGACAGTTGCGAGGTTTCTTCTTCATAAGCCTCCAGCAAAATATCTAACGTCCTGTAAATGGCGAAAGTTTAATATTAGACCTGAAAGATAATACGTTTATCCCACTCTTAACATTTATTTCGAATTAAAAGGTTCTTGATCATTCTGGGTCGGGACACAAGATCAATATGGATGTATTTTTACCGTTTGTTTATTCTTTTAATTGCGCGGTTTATTCCTAGAGATCCAAATCATTTTTTAATTTTTTTTTGCATAAAGTATGTTTTATGAATTATTATATATTGATTAAAAATTTATATTCTCCTTTGTTTTAACGATAATTTCGTTTTTCGATCTAATGATATTTCCTGTATGTTTTTTTAATAACTGACATTTATAAGTGCATTAAGACCTCTCCAAAACTAACTACTAGATGAAACATTTTACTTCATTGTACTTAAAATGTTTTCTCATAATAGATGGGTTGTTTCTTCAATAGAACAACCCGAATTTTTTGCCAATAATATACGTCGGACAGAATAAAATATAAAATCAAATTCAAGAAAAAGAGTTTTTAAAATATACTTTTCCTACATTTTCTGAAAAATTGATTTGAAATTGATTATTCTATTAGTATTATAACTCGCAGCTAACTTTTCATCTTATCTAGGAACTTTTGCTGAAATTTTTGAATCCGCCTCTGCTTTAGGGTCCTTGATCGGAAATGATGGGATGGTCCCTTGCTTGCTTCCGGAGAGTAAATTAGTTTATTGTCCTGCAAGTGGTCATACGCAGTTTGTACTGTTTTTTTTACAATAAATTTATTATTATTATTATTAAAAAGAAGTATGAAAAAATACGCATTTTTATAGATTGTCGCAGAGAAACATTAGCAACAAGTATTATAAATATTAAAAATTTATAAGATATATAAGATACATATCTCAGGGAATAGTAAATGAGTGAGTTTTTAAAAGTACCCTACGATACGATAAAAACGCATCGAGACGCATATCCTGTCGCACAGGAAAGCAACCATGTCTGAATCGTGATATCGCTTCGCCACTCGCTCCGCTAAAGTGCTTCCCCGAAGGAATAAAACTCGCTCTACGTCACCACCCCCCCGCTCTCCCCTCGTCACTCGCAGCTAGCGAACAATGGAGTAACGAATAGCGATCGCTTCCTTCTCTCTGGAGACATTTTCGCTCTTCGCTGGAGACGTCGCTTTCGTCATCGCGTTCTCCAAGACGCTCGATACGAGAGATATATTCACGGCGACCATGACGGATGGGAGACGGGATGTGTTTCCTCGCTATAATAATTGAGATGTCTTATGATGGAAGATTTGTAGTGGCGACGAATGAGGGGAAACATACGAAAAGGATGTCTCGTACGCCGAAGCGCATCTTTTTGATCAGAATTACTTGATGTGTACACAAGTGCATTGCTTTAATGTGTTAACTATTACGGTACGGGAACTTCGATATCGAATAAGAAAAGGAGAGACTGTAACGATAGATGGGACGAAAATAAGTAAGAAGATTAAAGGGTGGAAAGGAAAATTGACAAGACACATGCCCAAATGTTGGGAGTGGCAAAAGAGGGAAGAGCTTTATACCAATATATGCCTATTACAAATATTGCATATGTTAATCGCTCTTGGTTTGTACCTAATAAATATGTCCTCGAATTATATCCGGTCATGGGAATTTTAATTCTTATTTAAAAAGAATGAATTTGAGAGACGATGACATATGCCCTTGTGGACGAGGATCTGAAACACCAGATCATAAAGTATTCGACTGCATTTTTTATAGACAGGAACGAGGGAAACTCGTAAAATGGCTTAAGACAAATGGGTTAAGTGACTTTAAACGAAGGGATGCATGGATAGATACTAAAGGAAAATTCGATTTTATATCAAGATTTTTAATAGAAATTGGGACGATAAGGCATTAAAAGAAGCTGGAAACGAATAGTAGAAGGAGGAAAGGAAAGAAGTAGGAGTAGAATAGTTAGGGGAAGAAGAAATTGTTGATAGATATGTTAGGAAAGATGTAACACATGTATTTGGCAATAAAACCCTGGTATTAGGAATAAGGTATAGGGTAAGTACAGATAACTAATAAAATAAATAAATAAATTATATGTATTTGTTTCATATCTTATTTTGTATATTATGGCTAGGTTCCACCGTCTCCCACCTAATAACATAATTTGGGCGAAAGATTTGGAATGTTGGGTTACCAGGGAATATACGGAACTGTAACATCTGAACTGTAAATCTATAACTGCAATTGCAGTTTATAGATTTTGGAAATATTAACATTTTCAAGCATTTTGCTAGCCGGAAATTCCTAAGGAGATTCAGGGTCGGGCCAGTCGCTGCCAAATAAGGAAAAGCTACTAAGACTTCCCGTTCATTGTGTAGAGGCTGAACAGTTCCCACCTACTTCTGAAAATTGAGTAGGAACGCCCTCAGAAGAATGTTGCAGAAGCGCGTGGCAAGTGAATGGAATATTTCTAGCGGTTGCCAAAAATAATGGTAAGCCCAAAAAGGACGCTGGCAGATCGGAAAAGACGCAGTGTTCTCAGAAGCTGAGGGGTGACCAAGATGATGTAGAGTGCTCAGTGCGATAGCGAGGGCGTGATCACGTGACTTCCGCTTCGGTATATATTGGGAGGATTGAAGATCATAAGTGACTTTCAGACTAGAGACTTTGCGGAGGGCATGGAAGTACCCAGGTTATTTGAGATATGACTAGGTTAGTTTTGGTCGTCAGACCACTGAGAATTGCTGCGGTAATTCAATTACATTGCTATTAGGCGCGAATGACGTAACTTGGAACAGTTAGTTATTTCGGGATAGCATCTTGTAAATTTTTTGAGATTCGGATAATCTGAGTAGATTTCCGAGTTAATTGATAACACCAGTATTTATATTTCTGTATAATTGTTGCTTTCAGATAGCAAGAACTCTGTAATAACAGATTCAAACTTGTATTTATGATTTGAGAGTTCGTT
>NNCF01133384.1:407740-431495 GCA_002313205.1 Laupala kohalensis | reverse complement strand
ATTGTTGTTACACGTGTGTTTGATTGCTTGGGGAAACCAAGCTGGTGGCAGCGAACTCTATCATAAAGGTTGTGGTTTATGGTTGAATCCCGCTTCTACCCCAAAAAATACCCACATCGCATCTGGGCTTGCGGTGTGTCGTAACAGGAACCAAATTGACATTTGTCTGAAGTGCGGCAAACCGCAACTGGGAACCTCACACAGTTCGACTGAGTGGAAAATCGAATACACTATCTTCACTTAGTACTGCACACGGAGCGATGATGTTACTACTACACCACTACAGCCAGTTAGTCTACTGAATGCCGTTTAAGCCCGCTTTACACGGTTCATTTTACATAGAACATGCGTCCAATTGCTGAACAAAAAATGGATGTGAAGTGGTTACGTCACGCTTGACATCACCGACTTGTACAGAAAATGGATGTTCCCATATAATAGTTGTACACGGACTTAGACTAGAAATTCATTTTTTGTCTCTCAACACCGCGAGATGACCTTGACGTTGGCGAGCCCTAAAGCTCCAAGAAAAAAGAAGAAAGAGAACATGGCGGGGAGAGTAACAAACAACTAACCTCCATTTGACTTCTAATTCTCTGAACATGTTAGTAGATTTCGTTGATAAACGAATTGGTGATTTAATACAGTACTTTGTTCACTCTGACCGATTAACGAACTACAACTAACCAGAAAAACTCAGCAATAGAACAAAAACACAACTACGCAACCAACTCGAGAAAACGAGTCGCCACATGTAGTAAACAGATGCGCCACTAGAAGCGCTACTCGATTTGTGCGAGTGATACTGAAAAATTGAGCATTACTGAGAATTTCCACACTATCTACCTCCAGTCTGGTGTATCGCACAAAACAGTGCGTAAAACGAACCGTGTAATGCGGGTTTTCGATACATTGGATACTCACTAAAATGAGTTAGATGTTTGTCAGCCGAATATTGTTTAACCTATATTGGGTACTCACCGGAACGGCGTTTTAGAAAGTTTACACAATAAGTTAGTAAACACCCACAACCATTCCTTCCATTAACTAGCAGACAAACTATGGAACAAAAAGTATTTGAATAACAGTTCCATTTAATACTAATTCTCAAATTCACCGCCATTTTAGTTTAAGACTTTTAGCTAAGAGGTGAATTCAATATTACACTTCGCTGTAGCTATTTGGTCTACTCAAGTCGAAAGTAAATGTGTCCGCGAAGTTACTTATGGGATTTACGGAGGGTAGAGCTCCACAATTTATAGGTCTCGCCACCACGACAAGGAGATGCGGCCAGCATCTTCCTGCGGACGGTTTGACCTCCAGGAAGGACCCGGTACTTTACTGCAGGTTGAGCAGGTCTGGGAATCAGTCTGGATATTGAGATGTGATGAAAATTCCACACCCCCCCACCAGGAATCGAACTCCGACCTCAGACCAACTCAGAGTCCTACGCATCGAGCCACGTTGACTCCATTTAGAATTTAATGCACTTCAGACTGTTTCTTCTGAAGGTGTGATTGAAATAGCTGACACACTCATTGGCCATGTTGGAAACAAGCCACCAAAATATATAAGCGAAAGGAAAGGACGGGAAAGGAATTCATTGTAAAACTATCAGTATATACGAATAGGCTGCCTAGTTAGACAGCAGCGCTAAAATACGTCGACTGAGGGAAGTGGACTAATAGTCACATATCTGACATAAACTAGGGAAATAAGAGAAAACTTGGGAAGATTGATCATTATCTCAGGCAACAGCTGATGAAATATGGGTGCTGTATATCATATACAAATGGTTTTGGATTTGATAGTGATTCGTTGTGTCAAACTTGCTCATCAATGGAAGATGGAGAGCATGTATTTTTTCACATGTTTCTTTTCTTTTTTGCAATTAAGATGTACGTGAAAAATAGGTACATGCTAAAGGAAATTGCAGTGCTGCTTCAGAATGTTGCTAGTTTAATCAAAAAGTTTTGGATGTTTGAGCGAGCAAGGCGCATTCACTATAGAGTTTGAATCAAAATTTGATATTTTAACCTTTATTGAGCCTTTACATAGACTTGTGAAGTAACACCTAGTGTTTGTTCCGCGAGGTTTCATAGCTATGTGGACGCATTTTAGTGGACTGATATCCCACACCAATATTTTTTATCATTAAGTGACTGGGCTCACCAAGCGTTGTCCGTATATCTTTTCCGGGTAACTATAGAGAATATCATGTTGTTTTGTTATAGATATCTGCACAGTAACAAGTCATCGTACCTACCCCTAACCATGGGGACGCATACGCTCAATGAATTGCTATTACTCGCTTAGTACTTCAACTATTCTTTTTTAATTTATCTTGGCGACGGGCAAATAAAAATTAAAGATATCACACTCGCCCATCCGGTGAGATTCACCTAATTTCGCCAAGTAAGCCCCTCCAGTGTCTCAGGGCTAGTTTGTATGCTCGGTACCGAGTCTCTCCGGGTTCAGAAAATTGAAGCTTTTCACTTGATATCCCAGTTCTTCTAGCTGTGACTTCTGATAAGCGAACCCTCCTTCTTCTATCCACCTCCTACTGCTCGTAATATGAATAACTCTATTACTAACTACTCCTACTAACACCACGCGGGTCAAGTTGTCGGAGAACCCCCCTGACCGGCGCACCTACTAACAATTACCTACGACCCACCTCTTACCACCTCCCTATCACCCGAGAGAAGATAAGCTTCAAAAGCATGCTACATTTCCCATTTACAAGCACTACAATTTCACTAAGTTTAACAAAGATTCATAAATTGGATAAAACAAAGAAGAAGAAAACATCAGACCCAAACAAGCATTAATACTTAATAGATTAGTTTCCAGTGCGTAATACAATATTTGTTAACTTGATTTGTTATGCTATTAATTCCACCGTGGAAGCTCCGGAAAAATCACTTACTCCCTCATTTGGGAATTTCTGATTGGACGCGTAGATATTGTTACTGATAACTCAACCTTGGTAAGTTGGAGTGGTCTGAAGATTTTGCAGTCGCTCCAGCTCGACCCTTTTAACCAATATTCTAATGCGTGGAATATTGCCAAGGAAAATTGAATTGTAACATCTTCTCTTTCTGATGTTTGACTTTTTCACCTTCGAAGATTAAGAAGAGGATCCCTTCCATCTTCCCCCCTCGCCCTTAAGTTAATGATTGACACAAGCGAAACCGGAAAAAGTCGCAAGTTCATAAATACACAACCAGACCACGGACAATAGACACGTAACATCACTGGAGACCCTAATGAGGAGCACAGTTGTACCAAATGTCCGCCATCAAAGTTTCTTCCCACGCTCAACCATTAACAGCGGGACATGGACAGTTCCCCACAAATAGGGATCACTTTGATCATTGAACATTCAGTTTCCCTCTCAGGCTGCGAACAAGTTGAAGACATCTTTATATGTTTCCCCTCCCAACGAGGTCTATTGTTGTCTGCATCCTGTTGGTCACACTCATCACTTAACTGTCGGCACTCCACGTCTCCATAACAGTCTCAACAGCATTAAAGACACTCTCACATTCGACGACTTTTATTGTGTTGGTACAATTTCCTACGGAACTACAATCGTCTGTAGCGAAGTTCGAATTTTTAAAAAAATGTACAGTGGTGTGTGTGTGTGTGTGTGGAATTTTTGAATCTTGACTTTTCATATTTCGATACAGTAACTTTATAAAATTGTCAAAATTATAAATCTGATTTTATCACAGGGGAGGGGGAAATTTAAACGACCATATAGATTTTTTTTGTTATGTTGTATTTTATCCTGATACAGGCTATTATGAACACTATTTAAGCATTGACTTATTACATTAGATCATTATGCACAGTATCTATATTGACATGTTACCTTGTATAATTTATTTTTCTTATAATAAAGGATCCTAGAGTATCTTATAATAATGACGTACATTATTACATTCCATGAAACATTTTTCGCACATAAGTTGAAATTAGTGCCTACTTTTGAGAATTATTGAGAATCACGGATGTGGAATTGTCAGTCCCTTGCTGGGAATGATCATAATACGTAGAACTGGGGGGGGGGAACGTCAGAAGGGAGGAAATTCCCTAACCCCCACCCCAGAACCTTTGTCTCTAAATTTCAAGGAATGCATTACATAAGATACTTCTGTATTAATCAATGGTTTGATTATTTTCTCTCGATAATACAGGTGTCAACTTGTTTGTTATGGCACGATTTTTCGTCAAGTTCACTGTTATGTTACAAATAAGAAAAACTGCATTTATAATTGTTAATGCAATTTTTTCATACTTCTTGAACTCCTCATGCTGCAATATTGAAATTCATAATCAACCGCCCCAAAAACGTACAGGAGCAATAATGCAAAGGTTCGTGAACAGAACGTGCAGAAATAAAAATTCAACGCTCTCCAACGATTAAACAATTCACCGATCAAGGAAAACTTAAGTGGGTCTGTTTCAGGAAATTTTGTCACGTTTATCTACAAACCCAGTATTTGTCTTCGAAATCACATGAACTTCTGTGTCTAATGCTATTGCATCCTATCTTTTTCCTGAGATCGTAACGACATCAACTGCGAATGTCCTTACTCCTCTCGTGTCAGTGTAGAGATGCCCTCCATTTTTACATCTACCAACTCGTTCACAACCATCCCTATCATTGCTCGGAGGGCAGCGGAGCCGAGTGGCGATCAGTGCGGGTCTCCGTCGTACGTTGCCATCAATCTTACCAACAGCAGCGGAGGCCACCATGCAGGTGAGATTGCTCCCCGTTGATTGTTCAGCTCAGTTGATGGCTCAGCTCTTTCTATGCGGGCTCTTCGTACGGCGCCATCACACGGGATGGCGGACTGTCCAGACGAACGACTTTCAGACATAAAACTACGATGACAATCGTTGAAGGAGAACAAATGCACGAATCACAAAAATTTACATTTGCTTTTTATAAAATTAGGGACGTAATTTGAGGGGAGCAAAGAGTGAACAATTTTGGAATTGCAAAAAAGGGCCAAATATAACATTTTGATAGAATTATGGCTCGAAAAAAACTTTGATGACATATTACAACAAATATCATAGCGATTTCGAAAATATAAGTTTTATATTTTCTTTTAACTTAAAAAAAATCTGTTTAAGTATGAAGTTGGAGGTGAGGATGCTGGTAGCAGCACTCACGGAAAGACATACGAAGAAAAAGGGTAGGATTCTACCATAATGTTAAATTGGTAAAAAAAGAAATACTTTTAGCTATTTACACATTAATTGATAGTGTTTTTACTAAGATTCCTGGGCTAAGTAAACAATAGAAAATTAAAAGTTCATCCAAACAGAAGTATTTCATATTTCTCTTATCTTTCGTGATAAGTCGGGTATGGAAGCAAGAAACCCATAAATAATTATAAATAGAGAGATTTATTAAATTGTATTAATGATATCAGTCATTATATTTATAATTTGAGATCAATATCGGGTGTTTCAGTTATGAAAATGGAAGGAAGTGCAATTATATACCAGCGTGACTCAACGAAGTCATTTCATAACACGAAAATTTCGATTCCTTAGAATTTAAATGATGTTATGTAGACCTCACGAAATAAATATTTATGTACAAATTAAAAAAATTGTTCAATAAATAGATATGTGACAAGTGATTTATTATTTAACCAGTCAATACCCTTTGATATATCAGATAACGTAATTACATATTTCACAAACATTTTTCAAGCAAATGTCTAATTTATTGATCATTACGTCAGTGCCAATAGAATATTATTTCTGGCATAACTTGAAAGGTAGTTTTCTTTCAATTATTTGGAAACTAAAAAGGAATTTGAAGATATTTTGTCTCTGTTATGGTCACAGTGAAGAGAAAGAACTCAAAATGCATTAATCATGTCAATATTTGAATTATTTGAATTATTTGCATACGTGCATAATTTAAATATGTGCATAATTGATTGAAATCTGTGCAGTGTGTATGTACATTTAGACAAAAATGCATAAATCATGTCATATTTGAATAAAAATGAGACATGTCAGCTTATTTTTAAGAAATAATTCACATTTTGTTTCCCATTCTTTTGCTGGGAGATCAGGAGATCAGGAGATCAGGATGTATCGTACGGTTCGAACTAAACAGACGCACGGGGTGACAAAACCTCACAGGAATGTATTACATCAGTGTAAAAGTATGAGTATTGAGAAGATTCAATAGACTGTTCGCATCTGTAAGCGCGCAACCAAGGCGGACGGTGTGCCGCAAGGGTCTTTGTGAGGTCCCCTTTTCCAAGGAGTCACTGCGCGCCTGTGGCCGAGAGACGAACCGATTATCTACGGACGCCTTGCTGCCGCTTGGGACTTTCCTCACCAGCTGTGGCTTACTCTGTGCCTCACTAGTTGCTTCAGGGGGATTTCTTCCAAGAATCCACTCCAACACTATTGCTAATAGATCTCAGTNTTCCAAGGAGTCACTGCGCGCCTGTGGCCGAGAGACGAACCGATTATCTACGGACGCCTTGCTGCCGCTTGGGACTTTCCTCACCAGCTGTAGCTTACTCTGTGCCTCACTAGTTGCTTCAGGGGGATTTCTTCCAAGAATCCACTCCAACACTATTGCTAATAGATCTCAGTAACTTCAAGACGTTTCTTGAGACAAACTCTTCGTTCATTGTTTTACATATACATTCACAACCTTCTGGCTCCATGTTTTGGTTGAGTTTGAAAGATGAAAATATAATAATGATTGTTAGTAGAGTGCATTTTTTGTAATTTGTTATTTTTATTAAAAATTGTAATCTACTTTATGGTGTCAAGTTTTGATACCACGTTAATTTCGAGAGTGATCGTATTATCCTAGTACAATGTGAAAATGATCGATTCCTAGTTTTAAACTTTAATTACAACGAAATTACACGAACAATGTAACGACTAATAAGTTATATAATTAATTTTGAGGAAGAATACCAGCATGTTACGAACTCGGCGCTTATGCAACAGCTATTCAGCATTAATAAACCAATTTTGCGATTCACAAACCAAATTTTTAGAAAAGTAGTTTCCAACCATACGAGAACTATTTCTATAAAATATGCAAAATCTTAACACAAAAATATTTTAAATAAAATATTATTTCTTAATTGATACACAAACATTTTCGATATTGAGCACGTGGTGAGGAGACAACACATTCCCACGTGGATCACTACACTTTTTTAAAGTTTAAGAGTAATATTCTCAAAAACGTTGCTAGATTGAAATCGATAGATTATTTAAATGAAACAAATATTATGTAAAACTTTGCGATTAAATGGACAAAGGCGGAGGCATTCACTTGGGTCAGAACCTAACTGTGTTAAGAAATAGTATTTATGATAACGAATTTATATTTAACACTTACGAGGACACTGCGCAAATCAAGTACGAGCATGTAAAAATCGAGTAATTGATGTTCGTATGCTGAATTTAATCTATAAATATTTGTGCAGCAGGAGGATCAATTAATAAATTACAATTATTTTGCAACAGGTAATTTATTTATTAATAGCATTAAGGTCATTAGACTTTCAACAAACGAGCACGTGCACCTAATCATAAGGCACATTGTAGTTAAGTGTATACGCTTGTGAGTTTTGAGAATAATATTGTCATAATAAAAGAGTGAACTATTAAATGTCATGCCTATTATCTAAAACCGAATGAACAGTTGGTTTACAATTTGAGAACTAAATATCTAATGTAACAGGGTCTAGCTCAACGATCTTTCTGATGTGTCTCCTTCCGTTGAAATATCTTTGAAATAAATGCAAACTGATCGAGGTACAGGACCAGCGGATCTTCCAAGGTCAATGCAGAAGGCTTTGCCAATGCGTTCGTATTCCTCTGATCATCAACACAAAGATTTTTGTGAGTAATATGCTCGCATTATAAATTGCTGCGTGTAATAATTTGCATTCAAGTTGCCTTGTGCGAGAACGTGCTTTCTTCAAACTCTAACCTGAACAGAGGAATGACATCCATAAGTTTAAGGCAGAGACACACTCTTTAAAAACGTTTTTATGATGAGAAAGACTTCGTAAATGCGAGTGTTTTTTACGAAGAAAACTTGCGAGAGAAAGTCTCGGAATGCGATGCGCTACGTGTGGTTACCTCGACGTCCTCACGTACGAGGTGTGATCAAAAAGTAACGGGAATTGTAATTTTTTGGAAACAATTTTTTTTATTCATCTACAACAATGTTATCACCTTAAAAGTAGTCCCCATTAGATATTATACACTTATGCCAGAGCTCTTCCGGTCCCCAAAACACTTCTGGAACTCGATCTTTGGGATAGCATTTAGCTCTCTCAGCGATGCGCTTAAAATCTCATCTATGCTTGTAAAACGACGGCCATTTAAGTTTTTTTTTAATTTTTTGAAAGAGGAAAAAGTCACACGGGACCATATCAGGCGAATATGGAGGCTGGGACATCATTATAGTGTTGTTTTCCGCCCAAAACTCACGAACAAGCAATGAAGTGTGTGCAGGTGCATTATCGTGGTGCAAAAGTCATGAATTGTTTCGCCACAAATCCGGGCTTGTTTTCCGGCTTTTTATTTTTTTTCCGGCTTGTTTTCCGCAAACGACGTTGAACTTATAGGCAGTAATCCTTATTGATTGTTTGACCTTTTGTCAACAACTCATGGTGAACTATGCCCTTAAAATCGAAGAAAACAATGAGTATAACCTTCACATTTGACCGCACTTGCCGAGCTTTTTTCTTGGCGATCCAGAATGCCTCGTCTGGGACGATTGAACCTTAGTTTCGATGTCATACCCGTAAACCCATGTTTCGTCACCTGTTATGACACGTTTCAGTAGTTCTGCATTGTTTCACTTCATTTAGCGACTCCTGAGCAACTTCCATTCGCCGCAGTTTTTGCTCGAAATTCAACACCTTCGGCACAAATTTTGCTGTCACACGTTTCATACCCAAAACACCCGAAAAATTTCATGGCATGAGCCAATCGATACGTCAACATCATCAGCAACGTCTCTGATTGTGATTCGGCGACCGTTCATAATCATTTCTTTCACTTTTTCCGTGTTTTCATCGGTTGTCGAGGTGCCGGGGCGTCCAGGGTGCTCGTCATCCTCAACGTCTTCACGACCATTTGGACTCTACGAAAAGCAATATTCAACATTTCTAAAACTTCATTACATCGTATTCCGTTTTTATACCAAAATTTAATGTAAATTCTCTGATCCATTTCTAGAACAAATAAAAAATCGCCACTCGCAAGCAAACACACGTAACCTTCTTCACAACTGACGACAGACTTATCATCCAATATGGCTACCAGTGTACAGAATCATTTAAGACATGTTTACCAACATAACTACGAAAAATTGCGCGAATCCGTCTAATACGACCCGCGAAATAACAAAATACCTGTTACTGTTTGAACACACCTCGTACATCAATGGCAGCTGTAGGATAGATTTTAAAGCAATATTGTGAACTATGTTACATTTTTATTTCAGAATTAATACTGAAGAGAACCATTAAAAGCAAATGGTTCGAATAAAACAAAAGATTCAAGTTGAAAGTAATATTTTTTAAATTTTGTTTAGAGGGAACGGGGGTCGTATCGTGAGTATAATTATTAATCACCTCAAGATCTATCCTTGGTAATAAAGAACTGAAGAGAATGTTGTAGATGAAATTGACATATAAAAAAAGAAAAAATGTACCAATAATGATGTTACCTGTTAAGTCGTAAAAATGTTTCTCTTTCTTCTAATCTTACCCAGGCAATGAGGGATATCATATCAGGGATAGCATGCTTAGCCATTCCGGGTTCAATTCCCGATGGGGCAAAAAATTGTTAGCTTACACTTCCATGTCCCAGATCAATTGAAAAGCAATCCATTCTCCTAGTATCACTAACTCCTAGTATCACTAACTCTTACTATTACTAACTACTACTACTAACGGACCAACTTAACTATATGGTCCAACGCCGTAGAAAAATATCCAGATGAGATATCGAAAAACGGCTTTTTTTGCCATTATTCTGGAAGGAACTTTGTTCTCGGAAATTACAAATTGAATCATTTTATGTGAAAAAAAAATTCCCATCTTCGATGGCAAATTTAACATTATCATCCTATCCTAACCTCATTCTTCGTATATCCTTTCGCGAGTGCTGCTACCTCCACCATCGCCTCCATCTTCACACTTACAACAGATTTTCTTAAAACGGAATCGCCGGGTCTAACAAACCAAACATCGCCGACTGTGACCGAACAATTGTTTATAATAATTATCATACCCTAACATACTAACATAAACGGTGGCGGAGAGAAGAAAATAGTGCGGAACAATATTTCTTTACAACTACCGTGAATATGAAAAGCGAAGAATACGGCTTATATTTTCGGAACCGCAATAATATTTGTAGTATTATGACATAAATTATTTTTTCGAACCCTTGTGGGACCATATTCTTAAGTTTGGCCCTTCTAACATCTTCACTTGGGCCAATAGCCCCTACCACCTATCACCTCAGGCAGATAAGCACGTTACATTTCCCATTCGCAAATACTAGAATGGCAATGTCAAGACCTACCGTGCGAATGATATGAGAATGAAGGCGATACCTTCAGTAGAAGTAGAAGAAGAGAGAAGTTGCTCTGGTACACCGGTCCAATAGACGTGCATGAGGACATAGACGTTGCAATAACAGACAAGGCGTAGGCACCAAGCATCGTTGCTCCATGACGGAGGTCAAGGCGTGGAGAACGACTTGGGTGGGCAGACTCAAGACCACTTGCATGTTCCGAGCGACGGTTACAATTACAGAATCGGCTACTGCAATTGTCATGGCGGATCAAATGACGAACGGTTCTTGCGGTATTGCTTGCCTTTGGACCGCTAACTTAATGTATGCATTATTTTATTTAACTTGCTGTATAATAGCTCTTGTGTAGGGACGACATCTATTCAAATAATAGACCTTGAATTTAGTTATTTAATAGTTATGATTTATAACCAATACATTCCGCTCAATCTATAGGTTGATAATAATATGTACTTATGAAACAACTTTTCGTTTTATTAAATACAAGTTTGATGGTATTATAATATTATAACACATACCGAACTATAATACTTTTATCGTTAGGAGTGTGCTGAAGTGTTAAATCCGCCTTGTCCTTAGGACCCTTGATCGGAATTGATGGGATGGTCCCTTGCTTGCTTCCGGAGAGTAAATTAGTTTGTTGTACTTCACGTGATCATATGCAGTTTGTACTGCTTTCTGACAATAAAATTATATAATAACGAAAGATACATTAATAATCATACTTGTTTTCGCGAGATTTCTTGTTTTCGCGAGAATACGGGGTGAGTACAATGTGCAAGTGAATGAAAAATGCAATAAAATACTGTGTGTTTTGTTTTGTGAGTCATTTGCCTGTAGTTAAATTTCCTTTCAATGATTAACCTGTAAATTCTATTGAGTATTACAACAAAGGTGGAATACGCGCAGATTAATCGCATTTTCCCCATGGCATTTATAAATGGAATACTTATATATGTATAGTACTGTTATAGAAAGTGTAATGAATTTTCAAATTTATTCACGTAAGAACACGTGGTCGCAATCATTTAAACTAGCAACTAAATAACTGCACGACGTATTCAGTCAATAATACACCTTAATAAATCATAGAATAAGTTTAGCAAACTACTTACATTCAGCAAACAACATCGATATGTTCGAAATAAAAATCTAATACGGATGACAAAAAAAATGTTTCTCTTTTATACATATTTATTGTAATTACTACTCTTTGTTCTTACAATATCGATCGATGTAACTGTCTCCAGTCAAAAGGGGACCTATCCCTATGTGTTAGCTGTATGAAACAGGACATGCAGAAAAGATTTCTGTCGCAGCAAATCTATCACATGGTTTCTTGTTCATTTTTATAACCTTCACTCCAGATCAGTTGTTGGAATTGTGTTCCAGCAAAAGATGTTGAACACAGTGTAAAGTGGATGGGTAAATTTCTGAACGAATCATCCTGGTGCTTTGAACTGTTCTCAGGTAGATCTCTCTTCGTGAGTGGTTCTTGCGATGGTCTATGACGCTACAGCGACTCCGAATGGAACGGTATGAAAGCATCGAACGGACCAGCGCCTTAGAAAGCGTAAGACCCCTGTTTGAAGAGATGGATGAGGGTGGGGTAGGGTGAGGTCGGACAGGAGGAGGAGGAGGGGAGGGGTTGCTCTTGACCGCTCGCGTGGCTCTCGCACAAAANACCAAAGGTATATAAGCTGTCTCTTATACACATCTAGATGTGTATAAGAGACAGGTCGTGACGCGAGTCTCGCCATCTGTCGGACCGCTTGTGTGACGCGGCGGTCACCGCCCCATCCCCTCCCACGACCATGGTTGTGCCACTGGTCACCGACCGTCATCCAAACGGTGAAACCGAGGTCATCGTCGTCGATCTTCCAAACCATGACACACTTTTCCGTCATTTGTCCGGCACTCTGTTGTTTTAGTATCAATGCCATTATTTTACCGAAACAACTGAATGCAATACCTGGCATTCAATTGTTTACGTAAAACAAACTCGTACCACCAAATACGTTCATTTTTTCAAAGTGACTATCATACTGCCATCATTATTCACGAAAGAGCCAAGCTACTGTTTTGAGAAGAGAAAATCTAAAGTGCATCAGTGCGAATAATGATATACATCCGAAGTGATAGGGATAGCTTCTGAATCAAAACACCGCGGTATTACCTACAAATGGTAGTATTTGCTTAGCAAATATTTAAAAATATTTTGGTCCAATTTTCGGATGATAATACTGTAGGAAATAACACCGCACTTTTAAGTAAAACCACGAAGAATAGCTCATGGAAATATTTTCGTCTATTATCATTGTAATATTTTAATTCTATATACTACCTTTCATGTAAACATTATAAAATTAAATATTAATAATAACAATAATAATAATAAATTTATTGTCAAAAAAAAGCAGTACAAACTGCGTATGATCACGTGGAGGACAATAAACTAATTTACTCTCCGGAAGCAAGCAAGGGACCACCCCATCAATTCCGATCAAGGGCCCTAAGGCAGAGACGGATTCAAAAATTTCGGCAAAAATTCCTAGATAAGATAAAAAGTTAGCTGCGAGTTATAATACTAATAGAATGTCAATACAAATTATTATCGAACTATTGATTATTCTGAGTATAGTGTTTAAAAATCATATGAATTGAAATAACTCTAAATTCACGATTTATTGTGACAATAAACGCACCCCTAGACAAAAACCTAGGGAACCTGTATAAGAAATGCGCCTCTACCCGAAGGAAAACCGGAGCAAAACCTGAGCCAGGATGGGGCTACAGAATTAATGTACACAACCGTGCTAAAGTTGAGTACACATAAAACTAAATTAATATGAGCCATAAGACAACACAATCATACATTACATAACTAGTATTATTACCTTACTTTATATCAAACCATTTCTTAATGATTCAAGTGAACTGTTAACGAATCCACTCAGTATATGACGATTTTGATCCTAAACTTCATGCCAACGACGAGTTGAAGACTATTTTAATATGATCCGTTGTATTTATAGTACTTAGAATATTAAAAACATTTAAATGCTGTTTACTATTTATCTCGTGGAGGTTTTAAGGGGGGAAATGTATGAAATGAACGTCAGTATTTTGTAAATTTCGACGAGTAGGTGAATACAACTGCTCCACCAATATCCAAATAATATAGATGCACTGAGATAAATTATCTACATCTGCTTCAACAGTACCATCAATAATCTTCACCTATCGGGATCGTTGTCACATTTGAAAACCAATTTGAGTTCCGGAGGAGCTTTGTGTTTTCCCTCTAAGCACCAAGAAAATGAAAAACGATCGACCACCTTCACATACTTTCGTGATAAACATCGACACATGATCTGATTAACAGTTCTTCAAACTGCTCTGACGTTCCTCAGAGAGGTACGTAAATTACGAGAGCATGAGTCGAGTCACGATCGCTGCTGCGTTGCCCGTCGGCGCGGCGTGGTGCGTCGGTCAAGTAGAAAAAAAGACCGGAAGAGACTCCACAAATCCCGATGCAACTACATTGGAAATTGGATAACATGAATCTAAAGGGATCTGAGAAAAATATGAATTACACCCGTTCACTTTATTAGATAAAAAAGAACTGTATAAATGATGTCTTAAATTTGTTTTATTCACGAGATTTACGAAAATTACGAAAAGTTCTAACTAACATACTAGAAAAAATAATATTATTAAACAATACCTATAAAATTAAAAACACCTATACAATTTAATTTTTTTAATTATAAAAAATTAAAAATATTATTAAACAATACCTGTAAGAGTACGATAAATTACGCTTTTATTCCAAACACATTATAATGTATACAACAAAACACAAAATCTAATTTATTACTTCATAGATGCAGAACCGTGTACAATACAGATGCAGTACTCAGTACAGAAGTCGTTTAAAAAAATGTTGTGAAATAAATCTAAGGTTTCTGCTGTCTTTCGGTCGATTGGTATGAAAATCTCAAGTGCAGCTATTCTTGATAGTCGCAATTCTCCCAAGGTCAGTTCAAAATACTCAAAATGATATTTAAATTATTAACGATTTTATAACATTCTACTGACTAACCGGAAAGATCGAATTCCCTGTAAGGTAATTTTAAATATGTTATTCGGAGACCAAAGGTAAATAAGTTCACGCAACCATTTAGAGAAACGCAGTCCAACTTATTGTTGCCCGCTGGCCATTTTTATACACATGCGATCGATCGTGCCATCACGGTATAGGATGTGGCAAGATGTTTTCCGACAAATAAAACTAATGAGTCATGTTTATTTTCTTGTACCGCGGTATATTGATCCTCAACAACAATTTTTTTCAACTTGGAGAAATTAAATAGTAATTTCTTTATTTGTAAAAAGTATTTGTAATATTAAGTGTTATACTAAAATGTTTTCTTATTGTAATGTTTGACTGGTCGATTCCAAACATAATTTTCTACTTTATCTCACCAGACATGTCACATCAAACATTCCTCCGAGCGTTTGATGAAAACATTCATGATGTTAAATGTATAATAACTGGCGGGTCGTAAAAAATGTTTCTAGCTGGACAGCGTCGGTTTAGAGTCCTTATGAAATTGAAGATCGATCTATATACCTCAAGCAGATCTATATACCAAGGAAAGGTTAAAAAATACGTAACTTCCACAATTATATTTTTTAATTTCATAAGTATCCATCCTTCCCCTATCCTGGCCCGGGTTTTTCTCCGGTTTTCCTTCGGGTAGAGGTGCATTTCTTATACAGGTTCCCTAGGTTTTTGTCTAGGGGTGCGTTTATTGAAACAATAAATCGTGAATTTAGTGTTATTTCAATTCTTCTGATTTGTAAACACTATACTCAGAATAATCTATAGTTCGATAATAATTCGAACATGTAAATTTTTTTGTATTAAATTACAAACATGTTGATATTCTATTAGTATTATAACACATAGCTAACTTTTTATCTTATCTATAAATTTTTGCTGAAATTTTTGAATCCGCCTCTGCCTTAGGGCCCTTGATCGGAATTGATGGGATGGTCCCTTGCTTGCTTCCGGAGAGTAAATTAGTTTATTGTCCTCCACGTGGTCATACATAATTTGTACTGCTTTTTTTACTATACATTTATTTATATAATCTTTTAAACGATCAGTTTTAAGTAGACCAATGAATCTACATAATAATTATCAAAGTGAATTAAAAATTTCAGAGGAATCACTTGACAGTTCTAAGACTCCTGTTCCTGCAGAGACAGAACACTTTACTCCAACAAAAGAATCCAATAATGCGACAGCAACATCGAAGCTTATCCGGAGTGTGGGAGAAGACGAAACACTCACGAGGAACGAACCGTCTATCAATCATTGAGGGCATGAAGCTAAAGGAAGCAGCACGGACACTCCAGAAGACGTGGGAACGATATTGCGTGATGTACACATATGTCGTTAATAGGGGGAGTTGTTCAATTCCGTATATGGTTGATGAAGAGAATCCGAGTAGAGTAGTCACTTCACTTCTTGCATTACGCGGAGAGCACGGGTTGGACACACCTCGGCCGACATAGGCGTATTCTTAAGTGAGTGTTTAACTCCAGAAAAATGATGGCTATTTATTTATTTTTTTCATTATTATTTTATTACACCTCAAATATAACAGTGCCATTACCGGAGTTTTATTCCTAATTTGGGGATAAAATATTCTATGTTTTTCTAATCTCTCCTTGTTTTCTCCTTAAATGAAGATTTCACTATTCTTCTTAAATATAGGAACTGCAGTAGAACTCCAATTATACTGAGTAATTGGGACTGGACTCTATCCGCATAATCAAATATCCTGACACTTGGATTTCTTTAAAAAAAAGTTATTTTTGGACAAAATGAGTCAAACGTCATACAATTGAGGAAAAAACAACTTAACTCCTTGGTTCATATTTCCAATTCTGGGTTAGGTGGAAGACCATGGGCCGTTTCACAAAAGTACAAGTGTTGTACGTCACAAGTAAATTTTCACAAGTTTGTAAAAATATTTAGTCATAAACGTTTCACAAAGGTGCACTATCAAACTTGTAATTACAAATGAATTCTACAATTTTACAAGTAATTTACACTAACTTTGTCAGGTTACTAACAACTTGATACAAACCAAATATTTCTTACCTAGTTATGAATGTAAGTTAACTTTGATATGTGTTATTTTAATAATACGCGGTGGTAAAATTCTTCCTCAAAAGATGAAGATGAACTATTCATTCCGGTATAAGGACAAACGAAAGCTTTTAAGGAAAGTGAACTTTACATTTGTGTCAATTTATGGATTTAACGATTGATTTAGAATTACGTCTGGAAAACTGGAAGAAAAAGAGTGACCTATTACATTAACGTATGTTGAAAGTATCCGTATTTATTTTATTATAAATTTTAATATAGTTATTTGTTATTAATTGTGCCTAGTTGAAATTATGAAGTTTTGAAAGTTATTGTTGAGAATCTTGAAATATGTAAAAACTCTTTTAAAAAGTTAAAAATCACTTTCTATGCTATATCTCCTACAAACTCTCTGTATCTCCCATGTCTTAAAAATTCAATTTATAATTACATAACGCAGAATGAAAAGAAAATATCTGGACCATCCGCAAATACATGTTACAGACAACTGTGAAGATATTCCAGTTGTTACTGACAAGTACTTGCTACTGACAAGTTAGCGAAATCTTTGTGAAACAATTGTAACTAAACAATACTTGTACCAATACTTTTGTCATAAAGGTCTCGTCGTAAACATTTAATATAAACATTTTTTGCTAAGAAAGCCAAAGAAACGTTCAAGTTACAGTAAATTTAAATATATACTCATTTAATAAGTAGTCTCGGTCTAATTGGGGTTCAAATAATTATATTTATTCTAGCAATATAAATGACGCATAGAAATAGCAGTGTCGTTCAAAATGTATTATGTGATTATCAATGATTTACATGTTAATTTTGATCTCTCGAATTTCCAGTTTCGTAAATGTTTCCGAGAAGAAACAATATTAGGACACAACAAAAAGGTGTTTGAAGAATCTAAAGTACCTATCTAAATAGCAATGATTAGAAGTAGCGTATTCTCCAATAATACCGCAATATTTATTACTTGCCAATAAAATTGACTCCAACAGGACAAATAGCATTCCCCATCTCCTTTGTGACCAATTAATGTTCCGCATTTGGAATTTCAATATTCATGAATTCCTGGATTTCCAGTTCCCGCAACCAAATTCCGGACATAATCAAGACTACTAATTCACTCTCCTCACCCAACAAAACAGAGACAATATAGGTAACTCTCAAAGCACCGAGGAATAGGAAATTATACTAGGGACAACGGTATTGGAATTTCTCTCACTATTTTAATTGTCATGGCTCTTTAATATCATCTACGTGAGATTACACGCTCAACTAGTCAATAAACACTGAGAGTGCTTTTTGTTATTATTTTCGCTGAATGCACAGTGTGGTTTCTTTTGAAAATGAGAAACATAATTTTGTCAAAATCGATCTTCTGTACTTTTGAAATGCTTTTGTTGGAACGCAATGGTATAGAAAGTTATAAAAATGGCAAAAACTGAATAATTATTTCGACCATAAACGGTACAAGAAATGAATATATTTTTTTTGAATATTGGAATGTAAAAATAAATAAATTAAAATATGTATATTTCATTAATTGCAAGGAGTGCGGTTACACTTTTAAAACAAAACACCGTGAAATTAAGATATTGCATGTTCGAATGCTTGTTAAAACACGAACCATTTACAATCTTACTTTCCATTGTTGAATAATTGACGTAGTCTAAATTTAGAAAAATAGAATCTACTAAAAAAGTTTGATGCCTGTTTGTTTCTTGTTCTGCTATGTTGATGGCATTTGGGTACCCATAACTCTGGTTTTAGTGACTTCGGGTCACATTCCGCGTAATATCTATCGTTATAAAAAACTTATATTTTCATTGTATATTTTAATAAATTATTTTCTTTAATATCCCGCAACTTGAGGTATCTTCGCATCATAGCATTCCTATTTTTATTTCCTATTTATTGTAGTCTGCTTTTCAGGTGTGTTCACCAGTCACATCACAT
This sequence comes from Laupala kohalensis, assembly GCA_002313205.1. Taxonomy (NCBI): domain Eukaryota; kingdom Metazoa; phylum Arthropoda; class Insecta; order Orthoptera; family Trigonidiidae; genus Laupala; species Laupala kohalensis. The sequence goes on along the minus strand of NNCF01133384.1, from coordinate 412,723 downwards.
TATTAAAATTATATAGAATCATCCATTAATTATGAAACGCACCCTGGGAGGAGGTAGGCCTACCGTTACATAATTATTTAGAGGTGGGGGAATAAGAGGTAATCTTATAGATGTGTTATGGAGAAAATGGTAAGTTTTGCGTTACGCAGCTTATGGACGGCTCCATAGTGAATTGTTAAAGCTCCTCGAATCATTGTGAACATTGTTTTAGACAATTTTGTCGGGGTCATACTTATCTTGAAAATAAACGAAAATAAATTATAGAATAATGTAATAACTTTTGGTCAGGTAAAAATAGTGACGAGTCGAGAATCGAACCCGGGATTCCTGCTTCATTCGCAGGGGTGTTGACCACTACTATACCCGCAACTATACACCACAGACCTGGGTGGAAATGGCGTATAGTTGCGGAAAGCGAACGGGTGGTGTAGTGGTCAACACCCCTATGATCAAAGCAGGAGTCCCGGGTTCAATTCTCGACTCGTCGCCAGTAACTTCTCCACTCGGAAGAAATAATTGCTCAAAGAGTTATGAAATCATTGAGCACTATTTCAATTGCTAAATGCTCTGTTAATGTCTCCTTCAATTACCTCCTAATTCGTTTATCCCTCGTGTTGTCGAGTGACCCCCGCCGCCGCGTCGCGCCTGCGCCGATCGCAGAACAAGGGGGAAGCGATTGTCCGTGACACAAGACGCCGAGTGATGGATGAGTGGGGGTCGACGGAACATGTTCCGCGCAATGTGCCGTGCCCGTGTGCGTAATGACCACTGGGGGTCACGACCTCACCGCGGAGACCCTGGACACGAGGAACACCGCGTTCGGACCAACGACGCCCTTATTAACCATCCCATTGCCAGGACTAGCTTTATCATCAGTTGACTACACACGAGTCGTAATTTTATGTCCGTGTTTTTATTTGTTCTGTTTTCGATTTTTCCTCTTCAACTGACAATGTTTAACACTCTCTTGTACCCTCGTATGTTCCATAATGATTTGCTCTTTTTTTTAACACTTTCTCTCTATTTTCTGAGATTTCAAAACTTTCTGTTTCTGTGCTCGTTTTGTTAATCTTCCTCCATGTGTTTTAGAGTTTCTATTGTTTGTATTTTAATCTATAATGTATGTAATTACGTGGTTAAATGTCAGAGAAGGCGTATGCCATAACCTTGCCATCAAATAAAGACAAAATAATAATAACAATAAAAATAATAATTAGGATTTTCTTTTTCACATTCTTACATGGCTGATTGCAACGTACAGAAAAACTTGCACCTAAACACGCTCAATCAGGTGTTTCCAAATTGAGACCCAAGAGACACTAATGGGTCACGAATCAATTTTTGTCTCAATAGACGAAGACAAACTATAAATATGAATGATAATGTTTTTTTGGGGGGGAATATTTTGAACTGTGCGTTATCTCCGTTAAGAACTTTTTTAGTACCCGAGACCAAACTATGAAGGACGAAGATAGGCAATACGCCGAACATGTACCTAAGCAACCCGCTAAACCAGGGGTTTTCAACAAGCGGTCCTCAGGTCACATACGGCCTCATACGGCCTCATACGGCCCTCAAACCATTTCTTGAACCCAAAAAGCTTTTAAAAATATCAAGGATATTTTACAAAATCTTAGCTGCAGTGCACAAGAACTTGTAGATTATCCCTTGCTGCGTGTTTGGAGGTGAAAAATTTAAAAAAGTTGAGGTTAATATTTATAAGTTGCTGGTTGCTAACAAATCTTGGCGAAACTCTATGTTTTGTCTCTACTACGTTTTGTTTTATAAGATTTTGTTTTTCTTCTTTTTGTCATTTACTAAAATGCCTTTCAAATTAACTCACATTTTTAGCATTCTCTTTCAAAATTCAATTGTTGTGATTATAATCTTTTTCTTGAATTTTAACGTGCCGACCCTGCCCAGCTTCTCACGAAGGTTTTTGTTTTTCTGATACAGTTCACCCTTTGTAATAATTTAGTGTTCATAAAAATAACAATTTACATCAACAACCAATATGATATCTTTAGGAATTCCGTGATATTAATCCCCCATTCTAAAAATTTCGTCGCTGAGATTCAAACAATAGATCTCGTAACTGTTTGTAACGCAAACATGAGAAGCAAATTAATGAACTTCTAAAGTACACGTACATTAACGAAAAAAAGTTTGATTGTGAACCCAGAACCATCTCTAACAATAACTACATAGTTTTCAATATTGTCGTTTACCATTGCACTGATGCTTCCTTTTCGATCGGGACAAAAGGCGAGTGAGGAAATAACCTCGATTCATAAGAGAGCGGAGCAGAAGATAGGGTCATTGCTCAGACATAGGTCAACGCCTTAAGAGGACTAATGGGGTCAAAATGTCTTACACATCGTGAAGCAAATTAGAGAGTAGTTTTGCTAGAAGTGCAATATCGAAATGATGGGTGTGTCAAAATAAACATGGACTCTTTCTGTTAGATGTCTCTAATTGACTTATCGTTTTATTGTATTGTGGGTGTAATCCATGTCGGCATACAACACAGAACACAATTTATACAAAAAGGTGCTCATTAATAATAAGTTTTGTTGGTAGTGATACTTCAACTATTCAATTTTTCATAAAATCTTAGTACGATTTTCAGTTCTATTTACGTTACGGTGATCTACTACAGACTTTCTAGCTGCTACTACGCTATTGAATTACTTACGTTACCGAAATTTACGAAAGTTGATTGTAGACTTACAATAATTGTATGAAATTCGCCATTGCCCTTGGGTTCTTGATCGGAATTGATGGGATGGTCCCTTCCTTGTTTCCGGAGAGTAACTTAGTTTATTATCCCCTACGTGGTCATACGCTGTTTGTAACTGCTTTTTTGACAAAAAAAATTTTTTTGTTTATTTATTTATTAAGGAGTAATAAACATTGTTCATTTAGGTAGAAGTATGAACAGATTTTATATTTTGTTGTTCTGGAAATGCTACGTCAAAAATTTGAAATGACTCCACATAAAGGTAACTCCACGTTCACAACTAAGCTCCACTACATACGAAAAATGTTTCGTATTTCTTTTGAATGCAGCGTATCTACATTCATAAATATTTATTCAACAATGAAATTTCACAGAATTTAATTTAACAGAAATGTTTTAAAACGAATATAACATTGTTGGTGACAAATTGTTGTACTTGTGGGACAGAGCAAAAATACAAGAATTCAATAAAAATTATGTCCGAATAAAATATATTAATAGACGAAGTGTTAATTTACCGAGACAAGGAAGATTGATTTTATTTTGCTACACGTCACTTATTAGAGCACCAGTTCCATCAATATGAATTGTCATTGCATTTTATTCGGATGTAAAATTATAAGTAGTGCAAATCTACCATATTCTTCTTCTCTTAAAAATACAATATCTGGGTGACCGAGCTTCGATCGGATGGCTCACAAAATGGTCATATGACTTGCGATCAATTTAAACAAAATATAGTACCGATATATGACCACGCATATCATGATCTTGACAAAATAAATTTAAAAAATATTTTTTGAGAAGGGATTCAACCCGTGGTTTACTTACACTGCTGTGTAACTATTAATATAACGAAAGATTTAGATTTTACGTCCCTTGACATTACTATAATATTCAGAAAATATTTTACTGAAGGTGCCAAAGTGGCTTTCGGCAACTTATGTTATCATTAGTTACCTACAATCAAAATTAAAAGAATATAACAAAATTGGGAAAATAATAAAAATTAAAAATAATAAAAGTAAAAATATATGGAGCTAATAATATAAATATATACTGATGTTTTTATCATTACTAACAATTATTTGGTTTTCACTATTACCTTTATTTTAAGTAAAATACGAAAATTTCCGTAAAAAATGACATTACAAATAAAATCCAAGGGATGTACAGGGCAAATGGTAAAATTTTAAGTAAAAGAGAATTTTTGTTAAAGATACATATTATAAATAATATTATGAAAATGGTATTAAATTAAAATGTATTAACTTCAATTGAAATATTTTGGTCTTATAATTATTTACAAAGAAATATATAAATATTAAGAATTAACATCAAATTCTTAATATCAATCCTTCTCTGTAAATTATATTGGATGTATGACTCATTGTTTCAAAGTCGTTACATTGCGGTTCCTAAGCTCCTATTTTTGTTTAAACAAATGCACCTCATGAACGTGTTATAAGTGCGACAATGCAACATCTGACAAGAGCAAATGTAATTACATTTCAAGAGCTGACGTTTGAAGCCATGGAATTTTGTATTTTTTCAACATAAATATATCAATATTTCATTTAATAACCCATATCAGTCCATGTTTTCGACAGTTATTGTTAATTCAAATCTTTTCTTATAACTAAAGTAAATTTTACTCGGTTCTCACTGTTTCGCTATAATCAAAAATATTCGGAAGGTCATCATTATCTTGATAAGAAGCCATGTCAATTGAATCTAAAAACTGAAGAATTGGTTTTGCGATTACTCGCTTCAAAACCCATGAATCACTCCAAAAATTCGTAACAATATTCAGGAGATCAAAATGAATTAGTGTGCCGAATTTCACAGAATTTTCTTAATTCTTCTAACGATAGAATCTCCTTAAGCAGCAAACTTAGCAGTTTTATTCTTATTTCAGTTATTCAGCTGTTATTTACTTATAATAAAATAATAGAAAGAGGATGAATGTATAAATAAAATTACAATATCATCGACAAAAAATGAATAACAAAATCCACACCCCCGGACCTTCCGATTGTGAAGCACGCACGTTAGCGCTAGACCACAGAACTCATTTAATGAACTACATTATTTGTATTATTAACCAAGCAAGTATTACGCACGGGTTAAAATTATCTAAGCTACTACAAGCAACATTAGAATCTGCAACTAGTTTTTTAGTAGGTAATATGTTTGCTAATAAAGCTCTCTCACGTCTAGCATAACGATGTCTCCTTTCTTCT
>NNCF01133384.1:390131-407517 GCA_002313205.1 Laupala kohalensis | reverse complement strand
CACATCTAGCCGTTCCCGAGATATACATTTACATACTATATACAAGAATTGCTTTAGTATTAGATTTATTCCTGTTACAAGAGTATTAGATTTATTCCTGTTCCCTTCTGCCGGCGTGTTGCTACATAAAAATGAAACATCCTGTCTTCGTATTTCTTAACTTCAATCACTTACTTTACCGTTCATACATAAAACATATTTTAAATTCATAATGTGATGATACTTGCGGAAAAATTAAGGTTATTAAGTTCATTTTAATATTGTCTCTACATTCATAATGTTGTCATTTAATTGTAAAGTAGGTAATGCAACTCAACAAAGGCGGAAATAATTGTAATTATTTTTCTATTTTATGGCTTCGTGTTATAAATGTCAAAATGAAACTGCAAATAAACACGACACGAATCATAAAATATGTTAAGTACGTCGTTGCAGAAGTCAAACTGCTACGTCTTAATGATATTTATTTCTCTTAGCACTATAACGGTAAAAGAATTGGAGAAATAGATAAATGTAATTTCAACTGCTCTCTCATAGTTAAATAAAACTCAGGTATACATATTTTAAATTTATAACACTTGATTATATTAGATGTCGATCAGGTATTGAAAGAGTTTTTATATATTATTGAGGAAAACATGGTGTTTCTTTCTAAACTATTATTTACAGAAAGTATTTTCGACCGCGTAGCGGCCTTATTCGGTGCTGAATGGCAAAGGAATGCTTTCTGTAAATAATAGTTTAGAAAGAGACAGCGTGTTTTCCTCAATAATACTTAATAATTAATTATATAAATTCACTTTATTCTTGGGTCGGTAATGAAGGAATTATATTAGCGACAGGTTCCTACGCTTACGAATATATATATAAATGTTTTATGTATATTGGTGCTGATTGAGAAGACTACGTTATTTTGTGCATTCTACACACGCGAGTTATATTTCGTAAATTGTGTTCAGAAGTATTGCAGGCACGATTATAATAATAGTTTAATGACAGCTTGTGGTTTTTCAACACTTGATCGGTTCAGAAGCACTTAAAAATTTATATGTTTTGCGATGAATTGGTGAGTTATGGTGCTAAAGATAGTAATTATGAGTTATGATGTTTTAATCTTTTACTGGTGTTTCTAGGATTATCCTTTTAAGACACGATCCTTTATAATGCATAAACATTAATTTTACGTGAGTATATTACACTTATAAGGAAATGGAGTTCTTTACATATATGATGTATTATTTAACGAATTTAGGTTACGAAAAAATTTTCAAATAGGTATACTCTGAACCCACCTAAAAGTACAGCAAGCTCTGTCAGACTATACAAGAATGTTTAGTGAACGTATCTCCCAACTTTTTATATTTTCTAATGGATCATTCCAATGCCACCATCACCCTTCTATTGATCTCACCCCTAGGGGTCATTTTTGTCAATCGTCATATCATCCCTATCTATCACCCACACGTCATCACGGACGCTGTCCATAAAAGATCCCAATTCGAATATCTTGAAACCCAACACAGCATCTGAGAGTCGTCAAATGTTTTTCCATCTGTGATACCCCACTTTTCCGCTGGAGGCGCGAGCGTTCGTCCTGACAGCACCATCGCGATCGTCTGCTGTTACGACGAAGGTGGACCACGGAGTGGTGGAAAGGAGGGGGTAGTGTAGGGGTGTGGGAAGGGGTGGGGGGGAGAAGATAACGCGGACGCAATTTCCTTGCTTCCCCTCTACGCGCAATCGGAGTTGGAAATTTATTAGGATTTCCGAAGTCTACGACACAACGGGGCGTGGGTGGATGGCTCAGAGTGGACGCAAAGAGAGAGAACGAGAAAATAAATAAAGAAAGAAAAAAGATTTGGAGTGGAACACGATTTTTATTTTCTGGAGGACGCGATTACGGTGGATGAATCGCGGCGATAGGCCGAGCGCGCGACGGCCGTGTTTTGTTTCGGGCTGGTGGACGTCCGATGGGGATTTATGGAGGAGAGATGGCGTCAGATACAAGGGTGCGTGGAGGAGATGGATGGGGTTGCTGCTGTGAGTGGTAGAGTGGCGGTGTTAGTAACCAAGGTGGATGCTGGATGTGGTCGATTATTGTTAGTCGACGGGACGTATTGGGTAACGCGATGAGTAATGGAGGCGTAGAAGCTCTTGGGTGAATATCTCGTTTTATGGACGGGTGTTCAGAAAAAGTGGGGAACATGAATGTTTTATTTTTCATTCTGTCGATAGTTGTGAGGTAAGGCAAAATCGAGCAATGTACTCATACTGATAAGATCTGGCTGAATAATATCAGTAAACATACTTATAGTATTGCTTAAAAAAATCTAACTATTGTGTATTAAAACCTCTAAACCCAATCCGAATCTTGACTTTTCTTGACGGTAGTCTAATCCAAATGTCACGCGTTGAGTAAACTCGTTTATTTCCTTCACTAGTTTTTTAAACTAATGCTTTACATAAAAGTTTGTACATATCAGATCCAAAAAATTAATACATTTGAAAGTTGATCTTGTATTTCTAATAATCTCTCGCTATAATCGTGGATTTCTATATCTCACAGAGAATTGTATACTTTTTCTGAAGGGAGAACGGTAGATCAATTCTGAACAGTATCACAGAATTTTATTATCAGTGAATTCATTGTTGGATGTCATAGTACTTAAACATACCAAATATTTTTTGCAAATTATTACAACTATTGTATCCTATTGTATTTATTAAATCAAGAATATGTTCGCCGTGACAAAAATGTTGGTGAATCACTCTTTCTTTAAACACGTTAAATTGTTTCCTCTGTCCACAAAGAGCAAATAAATTGGCGTTTGCTTGAAAATTAGAATTACAAAGGTACGTATTTGATGTCAGGATTAATGTGGAATAATTCAATGAAGGTATAGCTACAGCAATGGAGATACAGCCACTGAGAGAGAAGGGACTAAGGCGGCAACTTGAAAGATAAGCGTGCCCAAAAGTGATAGCAGTAGCAGCAAAATATTGCTGGATGTACGGTAAGAATACAAAACAGAGATGAAAGTTTCTTCAGAGAAGATGCTCGGCGCAGAAGAGGGAATGAGTCCCGCACCAATCGACTGAAGTGAAAACCCGAAATGAAAACATCCGCCGGAGAGAAGCGCAATATTGCAATAAGGCGCCTTCAGCCGGTCTGCATGCCAAGAACAACATCTCTCTCTCCACCGATGTGTTCTCATTCTATACTCCGAACATCAACTCCTCTACCTGACGTTGCCAGGGATTGGAAAAATAAATAACTGGACATTCAAAATTTTAAAACAATTCATAAATACTACGTAAAACTTAAACAAATATGTATTTCTATTGTTAAAACATACAAAAAATTACGTCATCAATTACAATGTCCTGCAGATGGTTAAGAAGCACCTGTCAAAAGGTCTGGATTTCCTTTTTACCTCGTTTCTTCTGACACTCTTATGGAACATGCTAAATTCATATGTTCGTTTTCATATTTCCCTACTTTCGTGATATTAAATTTTATCGTTTTGTTAATTTCAAAAATTAAATGCCCCTAAAAAAACCTACAAAAATACACACAGTTTTCAGTTGTTAACATGTAGGTAGTTAGAATTGCTTCAAATTCCAGACTGAAGGAAAATACACTTTACGGAGAAAGCTTTATAAACAAAGCACATAGTTTAGACCTCTGAATTTTTTTTTATTATCATTTCCATTTTAGGTTATGTACTTTAAAACAATGTTATTCACAGCCTTTACATGATTTTCCTTCCACGATTCGGTCTCGTAGCGTATATGTGCAGTGGATTGTCCTCTTCACGTAACGCAAATGAACTCTGGCGAACTCATTGGTAAGCTTCGCAGTCTACAATTATGGGAGTGAAGATTCACATCTTAAGATTAGCAGTCAATTTTAATTGTTTTACTGCTCTCGTAATTCATCAATATAAACCATAATTTTAATTTTAATAACTCATAAGAAGAATCCATCGAAATTTCAAATAGTTTCATCCATTACTTTCTCCGATTTCCATGAAACTGATTCCAAATAACTCACTATATTAGTGTTGATGATGGAGGGAGTAGAGTACAGTGTAAATAATCCTACAATACTCCTAATGAAAGAACTAAAATACTGCCCAAAGATTTTTTATAAATCGGTGGCGTTCTCTCCACATCTGTCTTTCTCTCTCCTCAATTGTGCGCAGTACCAATACTACAACATATCGATACGACAGAAATGTTGTATAGCTCAACTGTAATGCGAAAGTGTCTTCGGTGTGCGGTCCTGAGATATAGGTCTCCATACTTCAATATTTTAACTTGGTAATTGTGGAGCATTATTAACATTATCAGAGAATGATAAATTAAATGTCGCTTGTTTGTTGCTCATAGTTTTAATGTTATAAAGCTTTACCGGCTGCATAGCAATCATCGTCAGTAACATACACTGAGTATTTAGGATTTTTTTTTTTTGCCAAAAATTTTCTTCAATACTCAGTGTATGTTACTGACGATGGCTGCTATGCAGCCGGTAAAGTTTTTTAATATTAAAACTATGAGCAACAAACAAACGATGTTTAATTTATCATTCAATATTTTAATGTTATATGTTTCCGATTCTACCATGATTTTCACCAAAACTTTCTGCAGAAGAATCGGATTTTCAAAACCAATTCTTTTTTGTATCTTCCTTCTTATACACCTCTTCAATGATCTCGCATAATTTCAAGTTAATATTTTCTGCGATCTCTTCTGAATCTTATTCATGTTCGGTACAAGAATGCACGAGATAAATTCTCACTAACATATGCACTCTGGCCTTCCTCTCCACTTTATCATCCAACTATTGAGATTGCTTTATTGCGCCTTCCGTGTCTTATAATGTCCGCACCCATCCAGAACCTTCTGTTGTACGGTCGAACACCATCTCCTGGCGATCTTCTTCTGATATCGAATATTTTACACATTTATTGGTGAGTAAAGTGAACCATACTGAGCACAAACGCTCAATACTTTTTACGACACAGCAGTCGAGTGTGGAAACAAAGAATGTTTGTGATATTGCGCTCACGATTGAGGATGCTGGGGGTAAAAGAGAGACCTGTGGCATCCCAGTTATAAACTTGGTTATCAAATCGATATTCGAAGTAATTAGATCACCACATGCTTTATAGAGCTCTGTATTCCATGCAAATATGTCTTCGGCATAAACGAAGGAAACACGACGTGATTCGACTTATTATTGAGCTGCGAGGGAAACAAGAATTCTTGTCGGAGAAATTGGATGATTAAAATGGCTGGGGAGGGAAGGGAGTGGTTTAGGGTGCGGATTTATCACCAGGATATTTCAAAAGAAAAATATGGAAATGCTTTTCGGTATCAGATTGAATAGAGTTATTCAGAAGTGTGAAGCGGAGATTTCAATTTTCATGTTTGAATCTTTCGTGTAGGGTTTCATCCCTCCATCCTTAATCGATTACGAAAGAAAAGGAAACCTCCACATCACTTACATCCAAAATGGTTGGTAAGGATTTTTTCACCGAATATTAAGAAAATCATTTCGAGATGTTTCTTTAGAAATGTAGACCCCTCGCTTGTTATTGAAAATTCTTTCCCCGAAAAATTTTATTTTGATGAAGTTGAGAAATATTACTTTCTGATGGAGCACAGCGAAAATATTCCGTATGTCCCAATAAACATCTCATTCCTGTTTAATGAAATTAACAAATTACGGATTTTAGGTTTTGGTTTAACTTTACTGCGCATCGCGACACTTGCATAATTCCCAAAATAAATATTAATTTTATGGTTACAATGCTACATAACAATCCACTCAAACCATTAGTCCACGAAATTCTGATGTTGACAAAGAAGAGAGATTTTTCTGAGAAAATGTCAAGTATATTAAAAAATTGCTTTAAGAATGATACTTTGGGTTATAATGACGTTTGATGAGTTATGTACTGGCAAGAAAGTATGTTGAAACTTAGTGAAAATGTTCCTCGACTTGATGGGTTTTTAGTTCTAAAAGAAGGGAATCAAAATACCGTGAGAATGAAAGCGTATTTCCGAATTATGTTCTAGACGCTTCGTATGAACCTTAAAGTCAATTTTCTGTGAAGGAAAGTTTCTGGAACTTTTGTTTGGTGACAATACGTTTCGCCGTTTGATTTTTTTTTCATTTTTCTGAAACTGGTATTTAAACTTTACTGTTTTATTACATTTATGGGTCGCTCGAATCCCAAAGTTTTGCTTACAGCTCATTGAATCACATCAAAATATTTAAAGAAACTATTTATGCTGAACGTAGATTAGTCAATACAGCGCTTTGACAACAATAAAAAAGAAGGAACAAGGTCTTCTTTCCACTTGGAAATGGAGGAATATTTTGACTGAACATTTGAATATAAATGATGTGGTTTGATTGGGTGGGATTGCTGAATACTTTGTTTTTAATAATACATCCAGTGACATAGGGAACAAGACGATTATTAGTAATTGAATGAAAAATTTCAGACACGCATACGTCTTGGTTACCTACATAATCCACAGACGATTCTTCTTACTATCCCCACCCCACCCCGGGCTCCTGCTGTACGTTTCGTTGCGATACACCAATCCCTTCCTTATTCGTGACGTCACAAAAAGACCTGCCCCCTCCCATCATAAACAGTAATTATCGTCCCCTCATCATAACATGGAAAAAAGTAATTAAAGGAGAAAATATAATCATTTGTATACTTAAGAGGATTACAAAGGTCGAAGGTATCGCAAGGAGAAAACGGTGCACAAAAAGGATTAAAATATTATTTTCATTGTAGGAAAATTTGCTTTAATTGAGACAATTTTCAACGTTTATGATATGCGAAATGTAACGTCACGCTTCCTAAAATTCCTTGGACTCCCCTCATCACGAACCGTCATGTTTCTCCACACACACACCCCTTCCCCCCAAGAGCACGACGTCGTTTATGAAACAAGAACAAATGTTACAATTCTGATCTTAATATTATTAATTAATCCGTCCGTGTCTAACGAATGTGTCGGAAATACGAGTCCACATTATTCAGAAAAATCTCTTTTAGCGACTGCATGAAGAGAGGATTCACCTAAATATCGCATACATTTCCATCATTATCGTACATTCTCATTTCCCTTCAGAACCGGGAAAGTAAAATGAAAGAATTCGCAGGTATTTAGTGTCCCTCTCGCTGTGTAGTGCAGTCAGAGCCGCTTTGGCGCTGAGCACCTGGACGAGCGACGTAAGTGAATTGGCAGTGACGATGAGTGCAGTGCGGAGGTGAAAGGTTTCGTGGAAGGCGAGGTTAGGAGCGGCCGTTGAAGCGGTATGAGGCGGGAAGTCTGGCGTGCCGCATGGAATTGAGTTACGAGCGCCCCTTCCGATGGCACGCAGCCGCACGTTCGGCCACACAGCTGCCGGCGGGCGTTTCGACGGCGGTCCTCTAGGGCGGGACGGAGGGCGGCGCCTTTGAGCGAGTGACAGATTTAGACGAAGCACTGCCATTCGAGATGTGTTTTCGCCATATGGGCTAGCGCATTTTAGTTCGCACACATAGTCTTGGAGCTCGCTCAAAAATGATTCTCAATATTGTACTGCTTGCTATAGTAGCGTGTTGATATGTGCTCTATAATATATTTAGCAGTCGACCACCTTTGATATGTGAGTTTTAAATTCCGCGTACTACCAAGTAATGTTTTAAAAAGATGAATACGTTTGTCATATAGTGACCACAAACATGTTTTTAAAGATGACTAGCTTTATAGTACAAAAATTAATTAAAGGAATTATATTAAATTAATTTATTATAGTTAAATTAGTTTGTCCTTCACGTGGTCATACACAGTTTGCAACTACGTTTTTTACTATAAAGTTATTATTATTTTATTTTCATATTCAATCCTAAATTTCTCAGATCTATAGTTATTTTCTCAGTGCTTGATGTGTAGCAGGTTATATTGCTGCCGTAAGATATAAAAGAACGGTTGGTTCTTTTAGATATATCATTTACTATCAATATTTTAGAAGCATAGTGCAGATCTTAATTCCATTTCTCTGTAAGCTCTAAACGCTTCATACTCGGAATAAACAATGTTTGGTTTTTAATATTTAAAAGTTCTAAAATTTTAACTTTTAAAAAGAAAACTTTTGCTTATCTACTCCTACAGAAGTATCCAATGAAGTTAACGAAAATAAAGCTGTTCTGAACCCGTCATTGTAGAAAAGTGATATGTCTCTTATGCCAAACCTTTTTTTCTTCTTTTTTACACAAAATATTGAGAATGAAATTTTGGATTATTACGAAAGACCCCTTAAAGGAGGAAGCGCTCAAGCATTAAAAATTGTTCAGTTTTCACAGGTCATTTTCAACACATCAATTTAAAAAAATACTTTCGAAAGATTCAATTGCTCTAGAAAACAAGTTTGGACATGACATCCCAACTTTACAGTTCGGGTGCTGTAGAGTTGGGCAGGGTCAGATCCAGGATTTGAATTTGGGAGGGGCACGTACAGAAAACTTTTTCCCATCATTTATGAATCGTACAATGCTATTACTACACATCTTATAAAAACACCTATAATGCATTTCCATCATTAACATATTGTACTAATAAAGTACCATTATTCACATTACAAATTATTTATTTTCTTTTATTTATGATTTACACTTTTTTCGATTATCTTTCTATTGTAAATTTGATGTAGATAATTTTCTATTAAATAAGTGACTCGGAATCTCGCTGGAGTGCGAGTATCCTAGAATCAGTGAAATATCGCAGCTCATGGTCCCATGTTGGAGTGGAAATCTATAAAACCAAAGTAAGTCACAGATTTTTGCTATGAAGTCGTCTTTTTAAACAAATTTTGTTAGTTTGTCTTGTAGCTTTCAATGGGTGTACTGAATTTTTTCGAAGTAAAAGAAACGTCCTCTTGTATTTCTATCTCGCTTTTTGGAAGGGGCACACCCCTCTCTGATCCGTCACTGAGGTTGGGATGTCGCATTTAAATGTTCGGAGAAACCTTTTCCTCCCTCTGAATAATGGATACCATATTTCAAACTCTAAATTTCGCAGAACGTGATTTGTAGCAGGTAAGACACGCAAGACCGACTGATGAACAGTTTTCACCTAATGAGTATGGGCATTTAATGTCACAAATCCGCAACCCTATCCCCAAAGGAAACTTCTGTTGCTCCAGGGCTGATCCCATCGTACCTCCTCATCCGCGAGGTCACTTAGTGGGCGGGGCGCAGCCAAGTGCCTGGAACAGCCAGCCACTCTCTAATTCCCGTGCCCGCCACTTGGGGCGCAGCGACCCCGGCCATCCCACGCGAGCGAACGCCAACACGCCTTCCATCGACTGGCGCGGCGGCGCTCGCGTTGCGAGGTTCGTTGCTTGGGGCGGTCGGCGCGCACCACCGGCCTACGCTCTCCACACACCTCGTCTTGCTGATCTCCTTCTCTGAGTATCGAAAGACAAGGTGGCATTAGTGTCTACAAGTGTAGTTGCCTTTCACTTCGTCCTATACATCTTCGCACTTAATCTCATCGAGGCAGATAAATCCAGAATAGTTATTAACTCTTCTCGTGTCTGACTAGTGCAGAAAGACAGTACTTCCTAATACATAAACCTGAAAGAACACGTTTGTACGTGGGACCCAAATCCATAGAAAGAATGGGTTTCTCCAAACCTTTGGATATGACATCCCGACCTTTTAGTATCGGAACTGTAAGGTTGGGATGTCATATCCAAATACTCCGAGAAATCATTTCCTTTCTCCGAACTTGGATATCACATTCTATCCGAAAGTACTCACATCAGAGCATTAATTGATATTTTAAATTTTTGTTGTTTGTTGTCGAAATAATGTGATGATATTAACCCTGCCACTAACTCAAATGAAGATTTCTACCCCACTAGCTGAACCTGCGCGAAATTCACTTCCACACTGTAAAAGAGTGAAGAATATTAAGAGATTAATTTACTATATTTAGTAAAAATTACACAGCCACACAAAAAGAAAAAAAGGCGAAACCCAAAGGCAGACCCTACTACCCATATGTATTTTGAGCGCTGAAACCGATTATGACTATACAAAAATTTTAATTATCCAATTTTCCTTTAGTACCCCCCTATGGCCCCCAGAGGGGTTGAGATTTCGTTTTTCATGAAAATTTAAAATGTGTGTATATTTCCTTAAGTATTTCGGTGAACAGTAACCGAATATAACGATAAAAACTGATTTGAAGTACCCAACCACACCTTGCAACCCCCATTGGGGGTTAAAATTTCGCTTCTTCTGAGAATTTAAAACGTATGTATATTCTCAGCTATTTTGGTGAGCTGAAACCGAATATAAGGATAAAAATTGATTTCATAACATGCATATATTCTCAATTTTCATAACTAGTATTAAGATCAATTCCCATCCTCTGAGGATCGTAAGGGGTGCTAGCGGGTAATCGGAATCATTTTATACCGTCATATTCAGATTCAGCTCACCAAAATATCCAAAAATATACATACATTTTTAATTTGAAAATACGAAACCTCAACACCCCTGGGGGCTTTAGAGGGGGGTGCTAAGGGAAAATTGGATAATTAAAATTTTTTTATAGTCATAATCGATTTCAGCGCTCTAAAATACACAAGGGTAGTAGGGTCTACCTTCTGGGTTTCGACTTTCTTTTTGAGTGCCTGTGTTATTAATCGGATACAAAAATTAATAAATAAGAGTGCGATGAGAAGATGTTTAACAAATGAAATGTGATACAATAATACGATCTTGTCGTTATTCGTTCGCAGTATTCTTCTAAAGTCTCGCTTGAATGAATTATACTTTTCGGAGCATTTAATACAGAACTTTTAACACCCGTCATTGCGGTATCCAGATGATCACAAACCAATAAACAAACACGTCTTAAAAGTAACCATGAGTTAGGGAGGGTTTGTACCCAAGCAAACGCTCTCGAGGGATAGGACCAGCGAGGAAATTCGTGAATTACGACACGCACAATGCACAAAAAAATTTCGTACATCAAGTGGAAAAACGTTTCTTCATCAGTTACTTATCCTCAGCAAAATATTTCCTTACAGCATCCCAAATGGTGAAAATGAAGAAACAAAACACTAATCAAGAGCAATAATGTAGAATGAAGATACAAATATTTAATTATTTTGAAATTCCTCCTTGTTTCGTATAGCACATTATACAAATTTACGGACTACGGAATATTTTGATGAAACATTGTCTCTTATCAGAAAAAAAAATTTCTCCTAACCTTCCAAATGAACAGATAGATTTTCACAGGACAAATATTTAGGACTCTAACAATATACCATGATACTGACTCTCAACCTACGATATTTTTTTGTTATAAGAAATACAGATCAGTTGTCAAAACAATATTAATTTCTATGATGGCATTTTGAAAAAATACCATGAGAGGAGCTCTTTTTGCTGCATAAATATTTATATTAATCCATGTCCCCAGTGTGCTGTTTATTCCACCATATGCATGCATCCAACGCATAAGCCTGTCATGGTAACGCAAATTCAGCGGAATACGGAAGAAAGATGAGGAGTGAGGATATCACGAACGAGGACGTCACCCGCCGCAGCGTAGCGACGGAAAACGCCGGAATGGCATATTTTTAAATTTTTGTTTATATATCAATTGATGCTTGCAACTTATGCCATATTATTATACAAGTAAAAATGTTTTGGGGATTCTTTTTCAAAATTGAAGGGCTATGCGAAACGCGATGTATCCGTTTTGAAACATTTTGAACTAAGAACGTACATGTAATCTTTAGACAAATATGCTGATGTTGTGTTTGGTTAAAAAGTCCCTCCTCCAGCTGAAAAAAAAACAGTCTTCAAATGTTTGTTTGTTCAAAACAAGTCATATACAAACTCAAATTTACAAGAAAACTGTGACAGTTTGTTTGTTGATATATTTTGAAACGTAAGTTAAAATTAACTAGTCAACACTAAATTTGGAATACAAAATTCAATTTCAATTTTTCCTTCAACTGTGTTGCGTGAATTACTGTTATATACAAAATATATCATTTTTAATAGCAATAATGTTTTTCCCTTTTTTATCACTTGTTAATCGCTAAAAAATGCCATTTTCTTAATAGGTTTAAAAAGGAATAAAAAATGAATTGATGTTGGCCATAAAGACCTATTCAATATTTTACTTTTTTATTATATAAAAAGTGAAAATTTCAAAATTCGTTCTATACATTAAGAATTGCTCCCTGTTTGGTGTATAACGTGTTGTATCGATACAATTTTCTTTTNAATAGTCGCCAAAGTCAACTCCCACGAACTTTACTCCCATCATTACAAGGAGACCTGGTCGACTGTTACAACCTTGCTGGGCTCTAATGACCTCGATGTTGACGAGCCCTAAAGCCCCACCAAAAACAAAAAAGAACCTAGCAACGGGACTTGTTGTTTTAGAAACTAGAATATCAGTCTACTTGCGCGCTTCACTGCGAGTGACGTCAGTCTACCGCTCTTCCTCACGGGAGTGACATCGCGTTCTAGAACGGGTTCTCAATGCCCACGTACACGATCAACGTTAAAAAATCAGTGCTAAGTTCAACTCGGCGTCAGAACTATTTACTCGCCGAATTATTATTCGAGCCAAGTGTTATTATTCAGCGTCTTTCTCAGATTTCCAAGGACATTATGTATGCACTGCATGTGTGGAATCTACATTGATTTATGTCTTATCGGGAATTGTTTTAAACTCATTTAACTGTTTCAATCATCGCAAGGAGACCTATGACAGAATGACCATGTATAGTATTTCATGTACCTCGTTATGTACGTTTCTCGTTCTCAGTCTGCGCACATTAAATGATCTGTCTGTTAAATTGAATCTACGTGTATATAGTTTTACCTTCTCTTATCTAATTATATTTTGTGGGGAATTCATATTCTAACACGCTTGCTACATTTAAGTATTAATACCAATCAAGCACTTACAATGATGAATCCCGACAATTAGCTGATCAAATGAAAAACATATTTCAAGTTTCTTTTTTATGTGTAAATTGAGTTTCCTCTTCTCATAAAAAATTGCTGAATGGATAAAGTTTATCATTCTAGATCTTCGATTGTGAATAAACCATTGTAGCTTACGTGACGTTCAAAGAGTTCAAAATATGATCTGATTAAAATAAAGAATTTGATCTGCCCAAAAAGAATTTAATTAGTTTTTATGTTTTACTAAATGTGACGACTTAATTTGGCATATTTCACTCTGTAATTAATGTACACAATAGTAAAATTATGTAATAAAAAATATTGTATTTTGTGGTTACAATAAGGAATATTAAAATTTGAGGGCACACTGAATTATTGAAGAAGAATAAAAATTTACACTGACAAAGAGGAGGTAAATTTAAAATAATAATATATTTTTGGTGTGTAATGAAATTGCTGTTAAACATATCAAAATCCTGAGTGAAATTAATGTCGTTTGAAAACGAATGGTGGATATAACGGTGGAAGTAGGAGAGTGACAGTGGACATACGTTTCTGTGAGTAATTAGTCTTAAAAATAAATCTAAGATATGATTGAGTAGTTACCTCAATCAATTTTCCGCGATACTCATAAGTGGAATCTCTTCAAAGTTTGTTAAAACTCATAATCGTTGTGACATTTGCATTGTTGGCTATTTAAGAAAGTCATCGAGGAGTAAAATAGTAAAATTACGTGAATAGAGTGATATTGTCAAATGAGTTACTGTAGATTTAAATAGTTAGTTCATTTAAACAAAAGTGAAAGAGGTAAAACAAATTGACTGTTTGTGTAAAAGATGCCAAAAATTGGACAGAGGCAGAGCCGTTCATGTGGGACAAAATTATTGCGGTCTATAATCTTTGAATGAATTTTGTATTACGTTAAAAAAATGTGTACGTGGACAGACCCATAAGCTCCTTGATGGCAATGCGTATGTACTAGCCTAAGCATTTACCACTACAATGATAATGTAATTATTTATTTTTACGTCTATTACGTAAAACGAAATGACCGATTCGTTTTACAATTTGTGCTCTGAACATCTGATGGGATGAGGTTAAGTTCAACGAACTCTTTTCCGTGTCTCCGATGAAATTTCCTTTGAAACAAATCCAAACAGGTCGAGGCACAGAACCAGCTGATCTTCCAAGGTCAATGTAGAAGGCTTCAGGGGTATTGGGAGTAGTTCTTTTGGGTTTCGTAATCCTTTGTTCATGTATAGAAGATTATTGCGAGTAATTTGCTTCTATTATATTTACCGCTGTCAAACTACGCTAAAGACCAGAGTGAAAGGTAGGGAAACGATACTAATAGCAGAATAATAATTTTGAAACGAACTTTAATATATTAATTGAAGTACTTGGAAAAGTAAATTAACAACTTTCTTCTGCTACTTAAGAAGGAACATACAAAATATTTGTAGAACACGTAGAATATATTTTAATTTCCACTGCTCTTTGTTTCATTTCTATATTTTATACCGTGATATGAACAAGTACACAAAATAAATAAACTTTGTAGTTTAAAAAAACAGTTTCAAAGACCATGTGGAGGATCACAAGTAACTAATTTACTCTCTGGAAGCATGCAAGAGTCCAATCCCATCATTTCCGATCAAGGGTCCAGGTGCAGTGGCGGAATGATTCATAAATTATCGTATAATTATGAAAATTATTTGATAAATACGTACTCTTATCCGTATATTATTCCTAAATGAATCGTGGATATTATTTGCAGAAAAATTCGAGATTAATAATAACAAAAGTGTTCATGACATTCCCACCTAGGAGAAAATCCGACGCTACCCGAAAGAAAACCGAAGGAAAACCCGGGTAGGATTTAAATGTTTTATTTATTTTTATTCTAAATTTGATTTTTTTTATGTAGATACTTTAGTAAAAAATATCGTAAGAGGCGTTTGAAATTATTAATTCAGCAGGATTTTTAAGGTTTTGTTACCTTTCTTCATATATTACTCATTATTTATTATAAATTGATAACGCGCTCGCCTTCTACCTCTGGGGACGCCGGTTCAAACCCGGTCCGATCCAAGTAGAATCCGAGGTGGTGGACGGAGCGGCGTTCCCGGCGGGTTTTCTCGGGATGTCTCCCGTTTCCCCTGCCATTTATTCTACCACAACATTCACTCATAATCATTCACCTCCATTTCATTCATAATCACCGCTTCAGAGGAGGTGCGGCAGCAAGGGCATCCGGCAACCTATTATTCCCCAGCTCCAGTCAAAAACGAAGCATCATATATCCATCCCCATTCGCCGACCCCAAATGAACTGGGAAAAGGCCAGATAAGTAAGTAAGTATTTATTATAAATTGATTCAAATGTTTTAAGTTATTTATTTATTTTTATTATATGCGGTTTCATACTTATGTAAAATCTCATTGTTGTTTAATTGTTAATGCTATGTCTCGCATCTCTGTCTCAAAACTACTTTTTAAATTCTGTTCACGAAGTATTTTAGATTAGGTGTATGAGTATTAAGTATTCTACATTAAATTCACATGTCACTACTTACAATTACTTGAAATTAACAATTTATATAACTGTCCATTTATTAGACGAATACATTTCATTATTTTCAATTTCATGATTTCAGTTTATCTATACTCAAATTAACTGAAATAAAAGTTAGAGATAACTAGTCCACTTAATCATTTGCACTTTCTGTGACAATTTTTTGTAATGTATATTTGGGATATAATGTCAACTTAGAACTGTTAACTGTCCAATACAAAGATCTAACCGTATTTTATATTTAGTATATCTTAATTTCATTCCTAAAATACGAAACAAAATACATCGTCCATAATACAAGAAAACCACACGATGTGCGTCTCCCTCACAGCCAACTCCACCCACGTGCGAGGCAGTAAAGCTGCCTGCAGTTAATTGGCAGGCGGAGATAGGCGCCCGCCTGCGAGGAAACGAGCGTTGAAGGTGGAAATGGCCAATTGTAAAATGGTTTCTTGGAGAGAGTTGCCTCTCTACAAAGTTGACAGTTGATATGCTACGAATTGGACACCTAACATACGTACATTTAGTAGTACTTCGCTCAGCTGGAAATTTGAAATATTGAAGAGAGTGCAGTGAAAACAATGCGGACGTGAGTACCCGAGGATGGATACGAGATACAAATTTAGAATGATTTCTCCAAACCTTTGGATATGGTCTCCCAAACTAATGGTTCGTTTACTAATAATAACTTATTATTGGTAATAATAACTGGTTAATAATATGGTTAGTCTCCATCTGGTTTGCCGTCAATATACACATAACTATATACATACGCAAATATAAAACATAGACAAAATATGTAATATACAAAATAATAATAATAATATTAATATTTACATAAATAAAAACATACATAAATTATATCGCTACAATAGGAGATCTATATAATTACTCTACTCTGGGGAATCAATCTAGGGATCATACAAGTATTAACCTTAGGCAATAGGAATTGAGGAAACAACAGAAAAAAACTCAATTAGGATGACGGCTGAAGCTCGAACACAAATAATAGGCGCAGATAGATTTAGTATTATTTAAAATATAATACACAAGTATTATATAAAACAATTACATAGAATACAAAATAAAGGAATCACAAGAAAATATTTTAAAATATTGCGAAGAATATAACATTGAAATATTAAAGTTACAAGATTAAGAAGTTGGTATCTCACATCTGAAGGTTTGAACAAATTCTTTTTTTCCTCTGAATTTGGATCTCACATGCTAACTTGTTCCCTCAGCGAGACAATGTTATTTCATGAGTTAGATAAAACTTCAAAAAAAAATTTTGGAGCTCGAAAAGAAAATTAGAATCGTCTTTGTGTACATATGAGTCAACTAAATAAGAACGTTTTGAGTTCCAAATATTTCCCACAAATAGTTAATGAAAAGTCATTTTATATTAAAATAATTACACAACGTAATTATTTTAATCGGGACGAAAACACATTTGGGTAAACCAGAAAAACTCTTTGCCCAGAAGATAAATCAAATATACAAATATTTATAGAAAACTAATTTATCAGTCCATTTATCTGTACACGTGTATGAAACTCCTCGGGAAAATTATTCGATGTTTGTAACTACTAAGTGTGGTACCAATATGTTTAGAGAATTTAGCCTATAGTACTTTCAAAATAACTCATAACAATTTCAAAACTATTTTCTTGCTTTCTTGTGACTTATGGTCCATATTAGATTAGATTAATACATATACTCAACCATGGCACGGCTGTGTACATTAATTCTGTAGCACCAACCTGGCCCGCGTTTTTCTCCGGTTTTCC
>NNCF01133384.1:361067-378675 GCA_002313205.1 Laupala kohalensis | reverse complement strand
GTATAATAATAATAATAATAATAATAATAATAATAATAATAATAATAATAAAAAACATAATAATACATAATAAATAGAAATTTTTTAACAATAAAAAATAAAATAAAAAATCGTATAATATTAACAGTAACAAATAAAACCAGGGAAAAATGATTTCATATGCGTCTACAAGATGCTACGCGACAAAGTACGGAGTAGATGATTAAAGGTTGTTTCCAAAGAGTAAAAGATCCTTTCAAAAAATCGGCAGACGCATCGGCGCATTGTTCTACCCTCGCTTCAACACATCGCATCAATGACGCAGTTCAACTTTTCTTTCGATTTTGCTCCCGCTGTGTTGTAAGACCACCACAGTGGGTGTAGAATGGGAATGCTAAGTGTAGCATAAACCAAGTCAGACTCCTGAACCTGACGATAAGGGTATTGGAGTTTCTTTATGAGAACATGGCACGCACTGCACTTATCTTGTTCTTTAGTTGTTTCGTATTCTAAATCATTATTCCAATAATGCCCCGACTTCAAAGCCGAACTACAATTGCGTGGTGCGGGAAAGTTCAGAGAAGTTGACCAAGGTAACACTTCATTAAAATACTCGAGGAATTATAGGAACGAAGCAATGGTCACGTGATCTGCATGTTAGCGGGGAGGAAGGCAGTAACTGAAATCAAATACAAACGATTTCTCCATGCAATCACTGATCAGTTGTAGGAAGATGTAGTTCAATAACTTTAAAAAAATAAAAAAAAAAAAAAATAGTATTTTATCCCGGAGCACTTCATGTGTTAATTCATTCAAAGATGCAATTAATGCAATTTGGTTGTGCAGTGATCCAAATGGATCGTAAAGCTCCAGAGAGAACGAAATTAGAAATTATCCGTTAGTATAAATTGCAGGTACTTTCTGACGTAAAGAGATAAAGAGCACTGAAAACATTTGTCGGTGACACTAATACTCCAATAAAATACGAATCCATTCACGAATTTCTGAATCAGTTCGCTGCTATATATGTCAAACCACCTTCGTGGGTATATATAATGACGTGGTTTACATACTACAAAATAAATTTGTGGAGAGATATAAATCTCGTACGAAATGACCAATAAATGTAGCTAGTTCGATAATAATTACACGAATATGATAGTACACAATAATATAATTACTCAAATGTAAAGTCGAAATTTTCTTTTCTACCTTGTGATATGAATTTTGGTACGAAACATAATCTCATCCAAACGTTTGAATTATTTTGATAATTGTAGGCATGATTATTAGTATTCTTCGAATGCGATGACGTCAAAAATTGTAATGCACTTAATCGGTATATAATTATATTTAGAAATAAAATAAAATATGAAGAATTATTTTAATACAAATAAATGGTGTGAGAAACTGTAAAGGCTAGGTGAGAGAAACAAATATTTACAGAAACATAGATGATTTGGATAGAACTATCCTTTGTTGAGAGAGAATGTTTGCGTTGCTGCTGAAGAGTAAATTCATGGAGAAGAGTACTCGTAATGATTCTCAATTTCGATGACGTCATGTCATCTATAGTTACAACCACAGATATACATACACTAGATTGGCAGTCTCAATGCTGACCGTTGTAATAAATTGAAGCCACAGAATTGCGCTCGCCGCCATCTTACCTCATCAGTCGTAAACAGTGCGTAGCGAAGTCACTTGTTTTAGTTGTAATAGAACTTTTAAATAAATAAACATTCATGATGAGGTAAGAGGGCGACTGATGGCTTCACTTGGATCCGAGCGTGTTCAGGCCTTAGGCCGGTATTACACGGTCATATTTCTATGTCATATCTCTATTATCAACGATATACGATCGAAGAAATGAGATGGGTTCTCTCAACGAGAACGTATGTCATAAGTATATGATTATAGCTCAACAATTTCCAAGATTGTTCATAACACGGACATATGTTTCATCTAAGCTCTTTAATAATAGAGATCCCCCCAGAGGACTTACATCTAGTAAGTACATGTTTGGCAAACACGGGGCCTCGAGCTGAGTCTCGGATTACTTCCATTTTTTTGTGCAAGGCTCCTTCCTTTCTCTTTCCTGACCTTCCTAGGTCACCTCTTGTTCTTTTCGATCCCGACGCTATTAGGGCTAGGGTACCTTTCATTTTCCTCGTTGTATTGTTTTGATGAAATGATATATGTTTTGATATGTTGTAATTCAGGAGGGTTTTTAGTGGGTATAGTTGAGTCATTCGGCGAGTCCCACACGCTGGGAGAATCATGTTGGGTCTCCTTAGTGCGTAACTGCATTTTCCCTACCTGTACTGAATTCTAGGGCTCTAATGATCTCAATGTCGACGAGCCGTAAAGTCCCACAAAAAAAGAAAAAAGATAATGGAGATCGTGTAATACCGGCCGTAGTTACAACAATCTTTGTGGTTTCTCTGAATTCTTGTAACCGTCTTCTATTTTTACGTGTTTTTCGCTCATGGAGTCATTTGTTTCCGGAAGAACATCTGAGAACTCGAACAGTCGACGAGCGACTGAGTTCCGCTCTGTTCTTCTGTTCCTCCGAAGTCCTGAGGCGAGAGAACGAATCGTGGAAGCATAAGCTGCACGCGACTCATCTGCCCTCGGGGTTCAAGCTCCGATTCTTGTATCTCGACCACAACACGAATATACTGCGGTGACGAATCTGTCGGAGATCGGCGGCAGATGTTTTACGAGATTCTGTCATCATTATTTCAGGGCAATGACAATCGAGAATTTTTACACGTCTGGACGGATTGAACTGATAGGACAAAATTAGTGTGTGTATGGAGGCGGTGGGGAATGGTTTATGCTGAGGGGACTCCCCGAACCGTATATCCGAGNCCGAGCAAAAAATACGTTTTTGAATTTAAAAAAATGAAAACTACGCTTATGTTTTAAAAAAAAATTACAATATATTATCCTGCACTATCACATTCAATCTTACAGTTCTTCTTCCCGCGAATGCACTAGTAAGTGAACTGCTAAGTTTCAAGACCCAGTCCCTCAATTTTTACTTGGTTCAGGAGACAAGGGGGTTTTGAGATTATGTGAACTACAATTTCATTTGTATTCAATGAACTCCTTTGGAAGAAAATTCTCAAATAGTCTTCATTTCAACATCATCTCTTAACTTTGTTTAGTTTTTTATTTAATTATTTTATCCCATCGATCGGGTCGGCACGGGGAGGAGTTTAGCAAAATTTTGCCCAACGAATAAAAGTAATCGATGATATTTATTTATATGTAACGTGATATTTTGACTCTCATCAACAAATTTATATTATTTCAAACTGAAAAAAGAAACATACTATTAAATTTCATTTCTCTCACCGAACAAACAAAAGCATTCAAACTTTCAGAATTCAGAAGAGGATAGTTCGGATAATTTGTAAATCTCACCCCCGAAACTCTTGTAAACCTTTATTCAAGGAATTAAATATCTTAACACTTCCCTGCATTTATATTTATGAAACGGTCGTGTTTGTTAAGACCGAATTACTGAAGTGCCACCCTTGCTTTATACGAAACAGTCTCGTTCACGAACACAATACTCGCAATAGTAATAATATTCATCGCCCTAGAGTGTCAACCACTCTTTGCCAAAAGGGACCATATCATTCGGGAATCGTTCTATATAATTCCCTGCCCAAGAATATAAAAGATATTATGAAATTGAATATCTTCAAATCCGCGGTTAAAAACTACCTCCTGCACCAGTGCTTCTACACTGTAAAAGAATTTATTGATTTTAACAAAAGTTAAATTCGTCTTGTGCTTTATCACGCCATTGCTGTAGTACTTTTTAAACAACTTATAACAATTTCAAAAACTATTTTCTTGCATGATTGTGTTGTCTTATGGCTCATATTAATTTAGTTTTATGTGTACTCAACATTGGCACGGTTGTGTACATAAATTCTGTAGCCCCATCCTGGCCCGGGTTTTTCTCCGTTTTTCCTTCGGGTAGAGGCGGATTTCTTATACAGGTTCTCTAGGCTTTGTCTAGGGGCGTGTTTATTGTAACAATAAATCGTGAATTTAGTGTTTTTTCAACTCTTATGATTTTTAAACACTATACTCAGAATAATCTATAGTTCGATAATAACTTGTACATGTAAATTTACAAACATATTTGCGTTAAATTACAAACATATTGACATTATATATGTATTATAACTCGCAGCTAACTTTTTATCTTATCTAGGAACTTTTGCTGAAATTTTTGAATCCGCCTCTGCCTTAGGGCCCTTGATCGGAATTGATGGGATGGTCCCTTGCTTGCTTCCGGAGAGTAAATTAGTTTATTGTCCTCCACGTGGTCATACGCAGTCTATACTGTTTTTTGTAAGGTTTTGCGGCCCGCCAAATAAATAGCACTGAGTTAAGGTAATGAATCATGAATTCATGATAAAATATTCAAATTATCGTTAATTTCGAAGTACGGAGGATACACTGTAATACCAGACAATCACATAATCTAGAAACCTCTGTAGTTCTTCGTACTCAAGCCCCCCCCTCCCCCACAAATCAACAAGAAATTAAAATGATACTTTATATTAGATTTTAAATAGTGGGCAATATACGTCGATGTGTCGAAAAAATACACAACATCATTACAAAGCTACGCCTGTCGTTGGTGCCTTGTTCGACGTCGCGACGATGTGGGAGCAGACACGCGAATACAGGGTAGGGGAAAGGCGTCGAGGAGCCGGCGTCGTCGTGGGCTCGACGTCTCCATCTCCGGAGCAATCAAAAGTTTTACGCTGTTGCCCTAAGCCCTTTGCGGCGGGGGCGCCGAAGGGCGGAGCGAAGCGGAACGGCGACGACGACGGTTGTAATGAAGCAGACGCACGCCTTTTCATCGCTGTCATCAGAATATCATTCCTCGCTACTTGTTATACTCAATTAATCAAATTGCTATGTCCTTCACGGTCATAAAAGTGACATTCGTATACTGCAATTCTTAAATTCCGGGGGCGCTTGAAAATATTTTACTGTTAGGACTATTTTCTTATTCGTACTTTTTTGTGACCATGCACGTTGTCCACGGACACANGTACGTACAAGCCTGTCTCTTATACACATCTAGATGTGTATAAGAGACATTCTAAGACCCGCGCTCTTAGCAGTTCCGATTTGTTAGGTGTACGACGCCACTCCCCTGCCTCGGGGACGACCTTACATTTTCTCCCCTTACGACTTAATAGGGATATATTCACCAGTACTAGTCTTATATTGGTCTGCCAAATATGGAAGCATTATCAAGTTTGCCTACAATTGGTCGAACGAAGGTCGTCTCCGTCGCAGGGGAGTAGCGTTGCAAACCTAACAAATCCTAAGTGCTAAGAGCGCGGGACTTAGAAAATTTTCGACTGCCGAATTATGTTTCCAGTACTGTACTATTTTAGAGAAAAGTTAAAAACTATTGAGGCACGTAAATGGTAACAGTTTTAAGCCGGCCATT
The DNA here is from genome assembly GCA_002313205.1 of Laupala kohalensis. Classification (NCBI taxonomy): domain Eukaryota; kingdom Metazoa; phylum Arthropoda; class Insecta; order Orthoptera; family Trigonidiidae; genus Laupala; species Laupala kohalensis. The sequence continues at coordinate 373,199 of NNCF01133384.1, read as the reverse complement.
TACGATTATAATGGAATAACACAAGTAAACCATTGCACATCGAGATGGAAGGAATGTTGACCAGCCAATAAAACGTAAGACCTTTTTTTGAGAGGGAAGTTAAAGGTGCTGCACAGATTTATGTAATATATTTAACTATGTTGTAGGCGTGAAGCGATATCCTATTACGCCCGTTCCGAAATATGTCTTGAATGTGATTGACTTGCACTGCACATGCTCAGGACGGACACATCTGTCTTTTTTGAGACTTTCACGGGAAAGAAAGAGCAGAGTACATGCGGTATTTGAAAGAAAGGAGAATATGGAATATCACACGGAAAAATGAATTAATAAAAAGACAGGTGTCATGTCAGACTACGACATGAACAGAAAACCGTTTATCCGGATAATAATGTCATGAGAAATACGACTAACCCAAAAATAAAATAAAATGAAATGATATGACATAATGTTATAATTGTAAATATTGTATTGTGAAATTAATTAATTAGTAGTTGAATAACTGAAGTCTTCCAAGTTAATTTTGAACGTGTTTTTAAAGAAGACATAAATGGTTGATTAATTACCATACATTACGAAAAACTATAGAAAAATCATCACTTGTAACTTATTTAATGTTTCAATTAGTAGTGCTTAAAAATGAAATTTTATCTAAATTTAAGGTATTCTGTTCAAACCGTTGTAAGAGTCAAATAATTAAAATGTGAAGTATGTTCGAAATACCGCTTGCGAATTCCAAAATTCGTTTCAAATACCACAAAAAATTGTATGTGCCACGTCCTATCAGTTTCCCTTCGTTACGGAAATTTATTGAAAAAGTTGTATAAAAATTTATTACAATATTGATTTTCTCGACTGTTTTTGTATAATACATGTCAGTCTTACGAAGATGTAAACGCCCGCGCTGTCTTCTGGCCGTAACAATTAAACTATGAACGGAAGGCACTCAGGTACCTAGGTTGTTTTTCAAAAAGAAAAGAAAATATTTTTTGCACTTGGAACGTTTTCCATATCATGACTGAATTATCAAGAGCTAACTTAAGTACTGGAACATTTTTGGAATTTTTTTATACAACCAGGAAGAAGAGAAAAGTATTTTTCTGCATGATTTCCTTATTGCATTCAAATTTACGTTGAAGTCAGTTTTTTGCATCATATTTTTTATTTGACCCAAAACATCATCTTCTATGTTCTGCATCTCTCACATCCGTGAAAATGTCTGTCTCCTCTATCTTCCCTTTCCCATCTCATTGTCCAACGTATTCCTAATTTATGCTTTATCGCGATCAATATTGTCTGATGAAACTGAGGAGGGATGTGTGAATCATACTCAACAAATTAAAATAATCCCCAGAGCCCTTATGGAGAATTAAATGGCGGTCTCCCAATTCTCGGTTCGACACTCTCCCACATTACGAGATTTGTGTTTTGTGTTCCTCAAAAAAGTCCTGCCCTCGTTGGTCGTATTGATTGGTCGGACACAACTTCCGTATGGAGTATGAAGAATTGTTATTTTCGTGAAAAAAGGTCAGAAGACGACGAAACGACAGAAAGAAAGGCTGCTGTACTACCAGAGCATTTGCGTTCTTCCTGGAAGATATTAAATATCCTCGGAGTACACATGGACGTCAATGACCGGAATAGAATAGCTACAAGAGATGCGAAAAAGAAAAAGAAAAAACAAAAAATCGAAAAGAAAGAACACGATCCTAAAGTCATAAAACGAGAAACGTAAATAGAGGTTCAGAATTTGAACCGTAGTAAATTATAAAGATACCGATACGACTATGAAGAGGGTAAAACTCTCGGTTATTAACTTAATATTGTAGTTCCGTCATTGTCAATTACAAATTTTCAAAAACAAATACATTCGCCGACACTGTTTCTTACCTACTACAGGAATGAAGTTTCTTGGCAAATATCGCTTAATTTCAAATTCTTGTAACAGAAGATGTTTTTATCCAACATGTTGTAGAAATGTTATAGGAAAATTATAAATCGAATTTGGAATTAATTATCACGTGCATTTAATAGTAATAACGGTAATGTATTTAATTACGATAATGTGTTTACCATCTATACTTGATATTATAAATTTATTATGGTCTCGGTAAAATGTGGTGATAATTATCTTCATTGAACGACATGAATACACAAGTTCATTACAAACAGAGCGAAACGTTTTTTGCATACAGACCAAGGAACTATTTTCTCAAAACTTTTTGTATTCTCAGCTGGATCGTAAAATTATGACATTCATTTCGCCTAACGATTCGATGTGAATTCAAGAGAAACAATTCACAATCAAAACAAAATATAGGATTAAACGGAGTACGTGTAACATTGAAATCAAGAAGTTTTGATGAATTGACCCAAAATTTAGAATGTTTCTTCAGTCCACAGCAAGATTAATTCTGATGAAATTTACGGGCGAAAAAACTCTAACAGATTGATTTCTTCTCAGTACATGTGGAACTTCGCACTTATGATTATGACATGTGTCTATCAAGCTTATTGATGCGTCTGATACAGATCAATAATGATACGCAATGCGACAGTAAGTTTACACTATAAAAGTGTACAGTTTGTGAGTGCTTCCACTATTTTATAATAGGTTTTATGCTTCAATTTTTATTGTACAAATAGTATTTCTTACATCGCCACTGATACCTAGTAAAAACTTTTGTGTAGCTGATAGTATAAATTACCAAACAGTATTCTAATCATTAGATTAACTTGACCATTTATGAAATGTTTCTGTCCTTTTGATGTTAAGCTACACAAAATGTCTCAAGATAATTTTTGACACAAGTTGTGTTAGAAACGCGGGAAAACGTAATTTTGTAGTTCTGCCAAAGAGGGTTAATGCTAAAGAAACATATTTCACAGACGAAACTGTTGAAAGTAAAGAAACAATAGAGGAAGTAAGCGAGAACATAATATTAATGAGAGTCGAGGTAGATAGTGTTGTCCAATGTTGACCGGTGTTGACCTTGTGACTGCACAAGAGAGCTACCGCTAACATTTGATTCACATCGAAGTACATAATCGGTAATAAAACCATATTATTTGTTATACATGACCAGGGCTCGAATTTTGCATATTTTGCAAATGTTATTTCCTGACTTTCTATGGCATTCTTAACCTCGTGGGGCCATTTGAATGTCAATTTAATAGTGCATATAAAAACGAATTCTAGAATATTTTTGTCGGAACTCTGCAATTTTCAGGTTTAATTACTGTAATTAATCAAAATTTTGCTTGTTTATTATTAAATATCGCTTATAATGCATGTACATGCTCGGAGGCATTAATCAATTAACCCAATCTATAGAAAACATAGTTCTGTTTATTACTTGATTACATACTAAGTTTCATACGTTTAATTTGATTGATCATGTTATCACAGCATTTTGCTGAAGGTGACAGTATAAATTTTATTCCTTAAAAATGTTCCTGGTCGTTTTTAGCAACATTTTTGGAAAAGGTTAATTAATTATATTTTGCATGTAGAAGCTCAAAATTTCGAAATTTTGTCACATACACAATAGTTAACATTGGTTGAAGAATTATTTTTGGTACTTTTAGTTTATTTTGTAAAAAAATAGTAAATTCGACGTATCGAAAAAAACGGTAAAAATTTCGCGTTTTTTGAAATGTTTCTGTTATTTAAACAGTAATATTCATTCTTAGAACCATTTTTTACTTCAGTATAAGCAAAAGGACAAGACAAATATAATGGTGTTAATTAGTATTTTCTACGATTTTTTGTGGCATCTACAGCAATTCAAAGTGAGGGTTTTTTGTGCGTTAAATTACAAACATATTGACATTCTATTAGTATTATAACTCGTAGCTAACTTTTCATCTTATCTAGGAACTTTTGCTGAAATTTTTGAATCCGCCTCTGCTTTAGGGTCCTTGATCGGAAATGATAGGATGGTCCCTTGCTTGCTTCCGGAGAGTAAATTAGTTTATTGTCCTCCACGTGGTCATACGCAGTTTGTACTGCTTTTTTGACAATAAATTTATTTATTATTATTATTATTACAAAAAATCCGATAATAGTATTAGAGAATTCCACGATGCCCTTGCGGTATAATTATTCACACAATCCAGAATTACTTTCAGGTTAAATCTATTTGAGGAAATTTATCAACATAAACATTTTATTCGCTAGGAATTTTATTCTCATTTAATGCTACGAACACCTTTCCATAGAGCTTCAGTGAAAGATGATCCTTACTAAGTGAATTCAAGAAATAAATTTTATTTTAATTTTATGGGAAAGAAATCCGTTAAATGCAATGAACTCTGTAGTAGGTGTTTCGTTCTATGACTTGTGAACAATTTTCCAGTCAGTTTGTGAGTTAAATAAGAAACGCAATATCTTATTAAGTAATAGGAGTAACTACATTAATCTCTTTTACTACTAATACCTTCATTTTTTCTCTCTGTATGTTGGAGATGATCTAGAAGACGGGAAGATTGTTGAATTACAGTAGAACCCCTCTGGCCGTGACCGAGATCCTGGTCGGATACCCGTTTGGTCGGTTAATCCAACGTTCCCGTGAAGAGTCTATTTTCGGTGAAAAAGAGTCTACAATTTCATCAGTTTATCATTAAAAAACAAGCAATACGTAAACGAACACGAGGAAAAGATTTATAAAATAGTATACAAATGTACATATTTATTCATAAAAAATAAGAATTTATTTCTTCAGAATCAGGGTATTGAATTTCTCGAAATACGATGTGATATGTAAAGGGATGTTAAATGTGACGAAAATTCGGGAAATTTGTTCTTCATTTTCTCAAAAAACAAAAAAAAAATTACAAAATATTTTCTTTCGAAGCGTGTTCTACATGGAAACCATGACGAAAGGCAGACAAGTCAATTGTGACGAGGGGTGACATGCGACCCGATGCCTTCCGGGCATGTGCCCCTCAGCCTGTCGTTGCCGGTGGGCCCCCTCAACGCGCTCGTCCGGATGCGGGGGGTGCGACGCTCGCTTTGTGTCGGAGCATCCCCGTCGCAACTCGATCACTTGCTTCGTGTGCCCCACGCGCTCAGTTCCTGGAGGCTGATGCTGCTTTCGTGCCTTGTTACGACCGACACGTCTCGCTAAAATTCCATTTACTGCCACAACCAAGCGCTTTTAAACTCGAACGACACTCTTTATTACTTTCTAATTTTAAATCTAGAAGTCCTTAATCAACATAATTTTACTAATGCAATACATCAAATAAAAAAATAAACACATTTCGTACGTACAAGCAGAACTATCCTGCGCTGACCGGAATTTTAAGAAAAATTGGAAGCAATCGTTTTGGAATAAAAGACCCTTCAATAGATCTGGGTCTTTTACTTCTTTTTCACGGCTTAATATAATATTCTAAATTCATTTGTTATATTCCATATTTTTCTAATTTTGTGGAATTAAATTTTCATTTTTGGTAATTTCAAAAATGAAATACCGCGAAGAAAACCTACAAAAATATCGTCATCTTTCAGTATTATGTGCTTTACGTGCACGCAAATAAGATTATTTTTAAATCCAGACAGAAGGAAATCCAAACACTTCCCACAGAAAGCTTAATAAGCAAAACACATAGTTTGGACCTCCGAATCTTTAGATTATCATTTCCATTTTGGGTTATGTACTTGATAACAATATTTTCACAGCCATTATATAATTTTGCTTCTACGACTCGGTCACGTAGATTATACGTTAAGTGGATTGTCCTTCCGCCCCACGTAACGCAATTGATCTCTGGCAGACACATTGGTAAGCTTCACAGTCAACAGTCGTGTGAGTGAAGATTCGCATCTACTGATTTACAGCGAAATTCAATTGCTTTTCTGTTCTCGTAACCCATCAATATTAATAATACTTTTCATTTTGTTAACACTTACGAAGTGTCCTTTGAAACTTTTTCATCGATGACTTTTTCCGATTTCCATACCACAGACATTTCACAGAATTCACTTACTGGTATAGATGAAATTTTATTTCATTTTATCGGTTTATTTATTTAAAGCTTCTAGGCCCTCATTGCGATTTTCGCCTCATTTCCGTCTCGGCACCAACCAGGTTCTGAGCGTGGGTGTCTCTCAGACAACGGCAACATTGTGTCATTCGTAATGCAACGTTTTTCTTATCGGGCAATATGTTTTCTATAGAATAAGTGGTATTAATGCCGGCAGTAATTAAAATAGTAATTGCGGACACCTTTGAGTGAAGGGCGAGACGATTAGCTAATTTTCATTACAATTTGAGAGCATTAAAGACCCTAAAAATAACTTAATTCCTGTTTTCATGTTTCTGGTTTTTGCACCTTTTATTTTTAATTGTTTATTTCTAACTGTACGCAACCTTTACACGGTTGTGTACATTACCTCTGTAGCCCCATCCTGGTCCGGGTTTTTCTCCGGTTTTCCTCCGAGTAGTGGCGGATTTTCCTTGTGCGGGAATGTCATTAATACCTTTGTTTTATTAATCACGAATTTTTACGGCACCAATAGCCACAATTTATTTTGAATAATTAATGGATAACAGTGCGTATTTATTAAATAATTTATTTTATAAATATTAAATCCGCTACTGCCCATGAGCCCTTNGTTTTTTTTCCTCACGTGGTCATACGCAGTTTGCAACGGCTTTATTGACAATAAAGTTTATTATTACTAACAAATGAGGTGACTGCCATTTTATTATAACGTTGACTGCAACCTAAAAATAAATTTCAGATAAGGAAAATATGTTTATTAGTAAAAATTCAATTGATGTTAAAGTAATGCAAAGTAATCGTCATCTACAATATTCATATTTTAGATAAGTGGAAGTTCTTCCGCTGATGTAGTCGGCTGTGGCTAACCAAGGTGCGAACTTAGGGATTTTCGCTGACATGTTCGGTGTCGTCAACAACTGGAAAACCAGAATTTGGGCAAACTTTTTCTCCGAATTGACTATCAGAATTAGGGTATTTCAATTTATGACGATTACCTAATTAAAAATGATATAAGACTTCGCTACGGTAATAAATGTATTAATAGTATTATAACAATCAGCATGCTGCCAAGTATAGAATTTAAATATAACATGTATTATTATTTACTCTTAAGTGTAATGAATCAATATCGAAAACTTACAAATTACAAGCTTTCGTATACTTTTGATGTACATGCAACAGGTTATCAAAGTTTTCTGATACATTCAATTAAAAAACCCGATACACACGTGGTTCGTATGCAACTTCCAAGAACTTACTTTGTTCGAGGAGACGTGCCTCAGGACCAACTTCACTACTGCACAAATGCGCTCGCGGCACACACTTTCTATAAAGAAACGCTAGGAGACACGTAGTCCAAGCGTTTATAGCCAGCATACGCAGCCTAAGGACAGTCGATCATTACTTTACTCAAGAACACAAGAGATGTTAAAATTTACGAGAATGACTCTGAGAGCCACTTCGTAAGTACAGTATAACAAGAGTTTTAATTCACTGCTTTGTTGTCAGCTACAAGCAATCAAACGACTACAAAAATGAATATCTAACTGCTGTAATAAGGATGCCTTATGAAATCTTTCTTTTCGGTGAGATGACCGTATTAACAAATTTTAATCAACAATGCTTAAATTTTCAATTTAACTACTGATGAGAACGTACCGAGGTACACACTCGCGATTAAAATAATAATTTCCCTGATTCTCGCACCTGAATGCTAAAAAATTTCTACGAAAATTATGTTCAGTATTTAGATATTTTTATTGGACATTGAACATTTATTCGGTTGATACAGGGATTATATTATCGATTGTTTTGAAATTTGGTATTCCTTCGTGGGCGGTACGCAAATCTAAATCATTTTAATGAAATTAAGAGAAGTTGTCTAGACGAGCCAGTACATTATTTTAATTTTTTACCCGCTACGCGCGGCCTGTAATTCACTTGTTTTTTGTGTATGCTCTATGTCAGGGGTCGGCAACCTTTTGACGCTCGCGGGTCACATACAAGTCATAGTCAAAACTTCAATACCTCGCGGACCTTATAGATATCCAACATACATATTTATTTCAAAATTGTTAAATGAAATTTAGATTAGATTTTTATGACATTAATCTCGTTAAAAAAGGGTGTGAATGTTCAGTATGTATGTATGTATGTATCTTTTTTCGGCCAGCTAAGGACCACGAATGACGAATGCCAGCGAGACTCAGTTTTTATGTGAATTTACTCACTAGACACATCGTGAATTTCACCGAGATCGGAGGAACAGTGTCTAGATAGGATCCAGATCTAACATTAGTCGCAGAGGGTGAACTTTTCTTACATCACAGCTATTTAAACTGAGACGTGGAAATGAAAACTACAAATTTTATCTTGCCCCACCTGGGAATTGAACCCGGGATGACTTGGTGACGAGCGATCATGTGGATTTTTAGTATGCAAATAAAATTAAAAAACGGTAAATCAAAAAGCCCACCTGAAAACAGTTTTCAATCAGCTACTTAAAATTCAACCGTTTGTAAATGTCTTGTTCTTGTGCTTTGCAACGTCTAATACGGTAATAATTTTATCAAAAGGGTAATCATTAAATCTCACCCAAATGTTAGTATTTTCAGTATTTCATCAAAAATTAAGTCCTTGCGAGACACAGGTTTAACCAGGACGTCGCTCTGGAAGGTGGGTTGTGGCTATGGTAATGCATATTCGCAGCGACATATCAATGTTATGGCAATAGCCCTCCCCTCCCTCCAATTGGACCTACTCTTATCATATAAAGACATTTTTGCCACGTTAACAATTAATACATTTTGTTACTACTTAATATTGTTCATTGTTGATAATCTATTTTATTTAAAAGATATTATAAAATTTGTGTTTTAAAATCAATATTTTCAAAAAGAATGGCTCCCCAGATTCCTCCCCGGTTAGCCCCCCNTTCTTGACCCGCCTCTGCATATTCGTGAAACTTCCTGAAATTTTGTGAAACGGCTGGAACGACGCTGGATGAGTTCTGACTCACTTTGAACACTATGTAATTCTTTTCCGTGTTCATCATACACATTTATCACAGAAACATGACTCCAGTATCGAAACAGACCTCACAAGTTTACAGTTACAGTGAAAACCAGAGCCGAACTCTCCTTTATATGTTTCCTCACTCATAGTATCATTCGAAACCGAAACCTAAAGGAAAAACTTACGACCCGATGTTACCCCTCCTCAGATTCCGTCATCTATCGTGAAACATCTGCCGCTATATCACACGCATTATCCCCTTTCCCCACCCCTTCCACTACGACGTCAGAGATGAGCTTAACCAGATAGGAAGATGCTCCACACTCTCCGAGACGTTAGGCTTTCCAGGAGAACGTACGCGGAGCATAAGGCTCCGTATAATTCAGCAAGAGGCATAAAAATTCCAAGCGCTACGCCATCAGCCCTGTTCGGGAAGGCCATAAAGTGGGACTAGGTTGTATGTGGCGGGGGGGGGGGGTGAGAGAAGACGGGGAAAACGGTGAAGAGGGTGGGGGAAGCTCATCCCCTTATCAAGAAGAGATGGAGAGCACTGGCCAAGCTCAGTCGTCGGTGGGCAGTCTACAAGGGAGCCTTTGTGCTAACAGGACCCATGAGGAAGGTTCTGGAAATGCGATGTGCGTTTAAAGGTAGTGTTGGCGGTTGAATGGCTTCGAGACGGAGGAAACGCGTGCTTTGTTTTAAGGTAGTATGAGCATTACAGGCGCTATTCAAGCACGTAAGCATTTATGAATCTCTGTATAATGTTATATATTGTCATTATTATAATCATGAATTAGAGTGAATTAAAAACTACGAAAACCCCTCTGGTTGCTCACTGGCTAGCATGCTTGCTCGCCCTTGAATCATTCCAGGATCAATTCCCGGTGGGGCCAAAAAATATTTGTGTCATTTCACATTAATGTCCCAGATCATTTTGCTGTGACCACTGTAAAGTGAACCCTCCTTCTATCTACGTCTATCACCATCACAGTATCACTAGGAGAAATAGTGAGAGGTAGTGATACTCCTAGTATCACTCCTAATAATAGCATTAACATCCACCTCGTACCTCCTATCGCCCCATGTAGATATGCTTCTGTAGCACGCTATATTTCCCATTTACAAATACTACAAAATACAAATTTAAAAAACAAAAACAATAATTATACCGTCTAAATTCAAACTATTCGAAAATCGTCGATAGTTTCTCTAGAGTTATCTAGCGACAGTTTTCTTTGAATAACTGTCATAATTGTCTAGAAAGACAATGCAAATTTAGCATTCTTCTTTTCTATATTAAATTTGTGTCACGTGTCATAGCTGTTTAGATCAGTTCCATGGCAATTTATTTGAAACTTGTTCGGCAGAAGAACCCAAACAACTTCAAATAGTTTTATTCGAATATTAGCGCCGCAAGGTCCAAATCATACGACACGAATTGTTAGATATTAGAATTTCCTCTTATTTCAAAAAATTCGTGTAATTCAAAAACACTCCAGGTCACTCGTACCACCTTAAGGTAATAGATGTTAGGGGATGAGATGGGACACTTCAATTTCTGGTCAGTTATCTTATATTCAATATAGCATTTTATTTGATATAATAGAATTCATTTAAGTTAAGTTCCCATGGACAAATACGGAACATTTATGATTGTGAACATTTACGTTTAAACTACAGGACATGGGTACTTCAATCATAAAACCTCATGACATAAATGAAATAATTTTATTGTTTTAGAATAAATAGTAATTGATAGAATTAAATAGAACATTAAGAGTTTTGACGACATCTCGGTTACGAACACGTTTGTTCATATAATAAGAATTAAAAATAAATAAATTATAATTTCATTTGAAAATCGACGACTGTGTTACTTCTACAGAGGCTAACTTATGTTTTACCCCACGTAATTAACGATTTCCCTTCTTTTTTTTTTAATTTTATGTAAAATGGAGATATTATTACATGAAAATGACATCACACTTAACGAACATACTATTCTAATGAACGCCTGTATTCTTTCCATACGTCGAAAAGAAAACACAGAAATGATAGAAAACATGTTTACTTCTCGAGATAAAACGAGTGTTTTGTTATGCCGTTTGCAACGGCGTCCACTTGTCTCGATGTCTTGTAAACTTGTCGAGGGTTGTATATTGCGCCTCTTGACCTGAGCTCTTGTGAGTTTGAGCTGGGAAGGATAGTGACTCGTCGTTCATACGCCAACGCTCTGTATTCTGCCTCGCGAACTTTACAATACGTCGCCAACTCTCTGATATATGGCTTCTCTTGAAAAGAAAATATGAAAAGTGCACCACTTCACTATCTCGTTATGAAGTTAGGACAGACGTTTCATATCACACAGTAAAAGGAACTATATGCAGGTTCTACATTCGATATCAATCTTATGCGAATCAAAACACAATTTTCGAATTTTGGACTTGTTAAATTCTTATAATCCCAACATTTTTTGAAAGACGTCGTATTCCGAATCCGTGAGTGAAATACCGATAAAAATTTTTCGAAGTAATGTATTAAATTATGCATTTCATTATACATACTAAATAATTTCACAGATAAAACAAGATCGAAAAATTATAAAATTTTCAGTGGGGTAAAGAATTTAAAACATATTCAAGGAAATGATTCGTTCTGTTGGCAGAGTCAATGTTATCGATGTAATTTAGTTTTCTTTACTTTTCCTTTTTCTTCCACTCAGAAAATGGGAAGCAAAAGTTAATATTGATGCTAGGCGAGTTCCAGATATATACCAGTCTATATCAACGTTGATTCCCAAGATGTCTGCTTTCTCACTGAAACGTTTCATTGTATTATGCTGTAAATAATTACAATTAAATTGTTTCTCTTACATCTCATGTGCGTCTACAAAAAAATATAAAATAATTATGAGTTTATGGCTCCATGCTCGTTACTTAATTTTTTTTTTTCATTTCAAAGCACATGTGCAATTCTCCTTTCCAAATTGCATCCTTTAGGCATTCGTAGACTTCCACATCAATGACTAACTTCTTATTTAAAAGATAGATATCAACAGGTAGAAATATCCTATACTAAAAATAAAATATTTCAGCGTTGTCTTTC
>NNCF01133384.1:309563-353437 GCA_002313205.1 Laupala kohalensis | reverse complement strand
AATTCTGTAGCCCCATCCTGGCCCGGGTTTTTCTCCGTTTTTCCTTCGGGTAGAGGCGGATTTATTATACAGGTTCTCTAGGCTTTGTCTAGGGGCGTGTTTATTGTAACAATAAATCGTCAATTTAGTGTTTTTTCAATTCTTATGATTTTAAAAACTATACTCAGAATAATCAATAGTTCGATAATAATTTGTACATGTAATTTTTTTGCGTTAAATTACAAACATGTTGATATTCTATTAGTATTATAACTCGCAGCTAACTTTTTATCTTATCTAGGAACTTCTGCTGAAATTTTTGAATACGCCTCTGCCTTAGGGCCCTTGATCGGAATTGATGGGATGGTCCCTTGCTTGCTTCCTGAGAGTAAATTAGTTTATTGTCCTCCAAGTGGTCATACGCAGTTTGTACTGTTTTTGACAATAAATTTATTATTATTACGTAATTCACTTGTTTTTCGTTTTGTTACCAAGATAAAATTAATATATTTATTTACTTGACGATGGCAGTGAAATTTCTTGAAAATTGTCTATATACAAGGTCGAAATAAACATTTTATACAATTAAATTATTATTGTACCCGCAAACATTAACAAAAATAAGTAGCATTGTTGATTTTCGATGTCATCCTATTCTACGAACAAATTAGGATATATACCGAAAATATAAAAAATAGAGATGTAAAATAACAGGTTTTAAAGTTAATGAAAAAGAGAAACACATAAAAGACACTCAGAAATTGGACGGAACAGTTTCGGCTATAACGGTAACTTTTCATCCCTTCTTATACAATTTAAAAATGAAAATACCTCCATTTTAACTTTCCATCTCTGACTGATCCCCGAAAAAAGTTCTGGTATTCCTCCAATCGCTCGGTTTGTTAGTAAAAAATCGCAACCTCTTCACGAGCGGAAACAATCATTATTTGAATGATTATTGTCCTGGGTGGCAAGAAAGTTTAGCAAAACAACCGGAAAAGTGGTCGCCATGAACAAAGCGGCTTCCGTTGGTGATTGCTTCCTTTCACACCGCGGCGCGGCGTTTCTTCGATTGGTCGCCTCGTAATTTGAATCGCTTGATACGAGTTCATACTTGATTTGTGTGTACTCAGGGCGGTGCAGTGGTCAGAGCTTCGAGGCGAGGTTCCGGAAATGACGCGAGGTGGGGTCATGGGCTTCCGGTAGCACAAAGGCTGCGGTCACTCGATCTGCGAGTGTTTGGACACCACCCACCCTCACCTGTGTGCGCGTTCATATATATACATATATACCCCTGCGTTGTAACCCTTCCTCTCCGAGGGGGCCATCTACCTCCGGGTTTCCGGCCTTTGGAACGGATGCTGGGAGGAAGCACGTGTCACGGAGATCCGTAGAAGCACTGCGAAAGAACACGTGTCATATAAACCACAGAGGTTCTATATGACTCATTTGGTTGACTCTGATTTGGGGTGGATATTCGTCACGTGCCCAATTTTGTGCTCCAATTTGTAAAAAAAATCGCTCAATACAATATCTTCCAACCGCTCATTTTTACCGATACCGTACCTACAAATCATGAGGCCCGTTTTTTTTAGATCTCTTTTCAAGTACACAAAAGTGTTTGCATACTGAGTTCTGAAATTGGAGTTTTAGGTCCTATTAGCTATTAGTGACTTTACTTTTATTATAAAATTAAAGTAAATAATTAATAAATTTATTGTCAAAAAAGCAGTTACAAACTGCGTATGACCACGTGGAGGACAATAAACTAATTTACTCTCAGGAAGAAAGCAAGAGACCATCCCATCAATTCCGATCAAGGGCCCTAAGGCAGACGCGGATTCAAAAATTTCAGCAAAAATTCCCAGATAAGATAAAAAGTTAGCTACGTGTTATAATACTAATAGAATATCAACATGTTTGTAATTTGACACCAAAAAAATTATTTTACATGTACGAATTATTATCGAACTATAGATTATTCTGAGTATAGATTTACAAATCATGTAAGTTTAAATAACTCTAAATTTACGATTTCTTGTTTCAATAAACGCGCCCCTAGACAAAGCCTAGAGAACCTGTATAAGAAATCCGCCTCTACCCGAAGGAAAACCGGAGAAAAACCCGGGCCAGGATGGGATATGAATTTTCTTTTAATTTTAGTAGAGTACAGTTATATTTCTTTCTATGCAAATCTGTGATATGCTTTATTACAAGTTGTATGAGGAAAACTCCCATTCTCTGTTTTCATTCATTTCGATAACAGTGTGAAATCCATTAAATGAATTTTATTGCACAACATGTCACTTTTCAGCGGCATAACGAAAGTACATTCGGTTTTTATAACTTCACATGGTAAATTGATCATTTGCAACAACACGCAAACAAACATTTTTGACAGTTAAAATTATGTTTTGCAAATTCCTCCAAATCTCAATACTGAGACAATTTCAACGTTTCAAAATACTATCTTAGTTTTTACATCACGTTCCAATTCCTAAAAAAGCGAAAGAAAACATTTACGAAGAATTCGATACCCTAAGCTGGGGAAAAAAGAGGTTATTCCAGACGAGAAATATGTTATTCTCTTCTTAAACATATGAATTTATATTTGAGTAACGGAAAAACAATCGCAAGTGTTTTCTTTAAATCCTTTTTCGTAAATTAATATTTTAACGTTCTTGTAACCAGTGCAGTCTATAGACTATGAAATATTAACATTTTCAAGCATTTTGCTAGCCGGAAGTTCCTAAGGAGATTAAGGGTCGGGCCAGTCGCCGCCAAATAAGGAGAAATACCCGCCACTAAGCCTTCCCGTTCATTGTGTAGAGGCTTAACAGTTTCCATCTACTTCTGAAAATTGAGTAGGAATGCCCTCAGAAGAATGTTGCAGAAGCGCGTGGCGAGTGTGAATGGAATATTTCCAGCGGATGTAGAGTGCTCAGTGCGTTAGCGAGTGCGTGATCACGTGATTTTCGCTTCTGTATATATTGAGAGGATTGAAGATCCTCAGAGCCTTTCAGACTTTTCTGGGGAAGTGTTAGGAAGTACCCAGGTTATTTGAGATGTGACTTGGTTAGTTTTGGTCGTCAGACCACAGAGAATTGCTGCGGTAATTCTATTACATTGCTTTTAGGTGGGAATGACGTAACTTGGAACAGTTAGTTATTTCGGGATAGCAACTTGTAAATTTTTGAGATTCGGATACTCTGGGTAGATTTCCGAGTTAATTGATAACACCAGTATGTATATCTGTGTGTAATTGTTGCTTTCAGATAGCAATAACTCTGTAATAACAAATTCAAACTTGTATTTATGATTTGAGAGTTCGTTCAAATTTGTAAATACGCAGATTTCAATTTGACTTGTACTAAAGGAATATTTCATTGTTGTTACACGTGTGTTTGATTGCTTGGGGAAACCAAGCTGGTGGCAGCGAACTCTACCATAAAGGTTGTGGTTTATGGTTGAATCCCGCTTCTACCCAAAGAATACCGACATCGCATCTGGGCTTGCGGTGTGTCGTAACAGTTCTGAAAGTGGAAATTCTGATGACGGAGCATTATTTGTTATTAGGATCCACGAATATAACTTTTTTGTAATATTGTTTTTTTTTCTGTAATGAAAGAGAATATTGCAATAATACAGTTGTTTAAACGTAATATTGTGATTTTCAAAAACTAATCTCGCGTAGTTTGTTAACATACGTGCTGAAGTTAGAAAATCCGATGAAGTTAAAGTTTTTGACTCACCAATGTTTATGAGTCGTCTGTAATACTAAAGATTTTGTTATCTTTTATTATAAAATAATTAAATTATTAAATTATTAAATTTGCAAAATTATTAAATTTGCATTATCATCTTAATTCAAAATCATAAGTTTTATCATATAAAACCATCTTTTCAATAGAACATTCTGAGAAACAATGCAATTTTTTTTGCCATAAATAGCACTGAAACGATATATGCTGAACAATAAATGTAAATATTTTGAAACGTATACTTATATACAAATTTATTGGTTGGTAGACAGCGGTCACCAACCAGTACAGTGATGACTGTGGCGGACCACTGATGGTCCGTGGGTAAATATTTGAGCAGAAAAATAGGGACATTAATCGCACTTGTGAAACTCTGTTTAAGAAATTCATTTTTCCATGGCAAAAATATTAGATACCTTCGAAACAATTCTCCGATGTTATTGATATCTATCAAGCGCTGAACAAAAATCACATATTGAAGAAGGTAGAAGTCTTCAGATTACGTTGTATCAATTGAACTAATGTATTTTCAATATTGTTATTATTAAATAGCATTTTAATTATCTTAAATTAAGTTATTATTTATTTATTTATTTGTCATTTTGCCAGGTTCAGGTCATGAGATCTGTTCTTCCACGTAACTGGGTGAGGGAATTGGGATGGAGAGATGTTTGGGGTTGGTTGTCAGGGAACTTATGATGCCGAACCGATATTTGTCAAGAGAAGCCCAGCTAAAAACCTCTCCTAGTTTGGACGAGCAGTATTTGAATCCAAGCTCTACCGCTCAGCGATATCATGGAAGCGAAGAAGCTACCACTAGAACATACATCCTGACGGTGTATTAGATATTTTTAAAAATTAAAATTCCTGTGACTTTATTTGATAAAAGTATCGATCTTTCAAAATAACCGCGGAATAAAATACTACGAGATTCGTAATCTGTGAGACTGAAAAAGGTTACTGATTGCTGTTCTATGATTCTCCCACTGCACATCGCTTTCTTGTCTCCTGCCCGAACGCAGTGCAGTGCAGTGCAGGGGAGGCCGAAGATGACCACATGTGTTCGGGACACGTGCTCGACGACAGCTGACGCTCCGCTGTCGTTAAACCTTCCCCTGCAACACGTGAACAACAATTCTCGGGGAGTAAACATAACAAACTCCGAGTGCAAACGGAAATATCCCGGCGGCAACTGAAGAAACGGACCAATGGTTGATGTCTGCTGATGCCAGAATACTTTGTTCTCGTTATTCGAATACTATGACAGTGTTGTCGTGAAGGATTTTGTTGGTGCAGTGGCTTTTGGGATACCCCCCCCCCCCCCAATCCCCCTCAACAATAGTGAAAATTAAAAATTTTATTTTTAGTAAAATAATCCATACTTATATATAAATGCTTTTCCCGAATGTGTGTCTGTTTGCTACTTGATCACGACTAAACTACTAAACCGATGGTGATGAAATTTGACAAGGAGATACTTTAGATGTCCAGAATAAACACAATTTAAAATTAAAAGTCAACCTATGTGATAAGAAAGATAAAAATGCTTTTTGACAATAAATGTCGATAAAATCGAGAAAAGATTTGCTTACGCTGCCTAAATGGTTTGAGATAGGTGACAACAATAATTGGCAATATTGTTCGCCTCATATACACAAATGTCCGCGACAGCATATGTCAATCTACAATAATTAACCTACATTATCGATAAAACGTTATTAAATATAGAAATGTTAAAATACCTCAATTTAAGAGCGTAATTTAAGAAAGAAAAAATCAATCATCAGCAAATTTAAGGGATTATTTGTTTTCTGCATTTAAAAAATATGTAAGACGTCTTTAAATCGTAAAATTTCGACGAATAGTTTAGATTTTACAAGAATTTAATGAAATGATGCAGCGCTTCATACCTCAAAAGCGAAAATTCCACAGGTGCGATTCCCGCAAGATGGTGTACTGCTTAAAGTTCTGTATTAAATTTGTATGATTAAGAATTTGAAAAATTAGGGTGCAGTACATGTTTTTAAAACGCAGCAAGTAAAAGTATTTTGATCTTACGATATAGATAGATTTTATTTTTTCCTGAGTAAGGAACATTAGTCTAAGAAATATCTCCAGCTTCGCTGGGTAATCAGCTACTAAATAATNCGACCTTTTACGGACAAACAGTATACATTTTGTGATTTAAAACTCTTTTTCCGTCCCTTAAAGGTACTAAGTATTTAATAATTTATTTAATTTGTTTATAAAATGGACGTTAATTGTAGTAAAATATAGGAATTTTCGGTTCAGAGGAATGAATGCCTATTTGAATTGTGAACTATTTTATTTAGAATCGTCAATTGCATTCGTAAATTTTCCGTACCCCCAGACCCCCGGGAGATCTCTTCTCCCTCCAATGAAATTTTGGATCAGTCTCCGACTACGAGCGACTTAGGGCTGGTTCACATGTCCATCGAACGTCGGTGTTCGCGGTAGCCAATAATCACAGACTTTCGGTTATGTATCGCATTCTACCGCAGCGCACCCGAACATAGTTGTGTTTTATGGCAGTGGTACCGTCTGCTTCGCATGGCGATGCGATTCGTATCGCAGATAATCGCAGTGCATCGCAATGCCACCTAGCTTGACTCCGTTTGCATGCGACGAGCCCAGTCACGAAGTTTATTTAGAGGAGTTTCGCGTGTGGTTATTTTCGTTTGACTGTTTATTTACTGTTTGATTGTTCAGTTTGTTAGTTAAATTTGTTTTGTTTCTTAGTTAAAGTCTTATTGTTTGTTAGTTAATTTTTTGTTTGTTAATAATTTTTATTAACTAATGATTCGAAATGTCGTATTTTGACACGGACAGATTCATGATCAAGGTAGAGGCTATGGGATTAATATATAGTATTCGTCCGTCATAAAGTCATAACTCTATAGTAACCCATGGGTCGAAGTTTGTGAGCTGATGTTCCCGGAATACGCTCTGAATAAAACCTCTGAAAGTTTGGTTAAATTTAAGTATTTATTTCAGTACAAGTATTACATTCTATTTTAATTACTGTATGAACAACTGTATTGTATACTAAAGTGAATCGCATTTTAACTCCTCCAAACATCCTAGTTCAATTTAAATGAAAATTTATTTCATAAAAACACCCGCATTCCATAAGACAAATACAAATCTTGCAATTAAATTAAACCTGACAAAGAAAGGTCATTAATGTAAAATAAATTTGGGATCCCAGAAGGTATAGCCTTTGGGATTTCTTTTGCCATAAAATAAACACCTATACTCAGAGTTATTGGTTGATCACCAGCTACAAATAACATGAACTATCAACAACTAAACAGTTTTCAATTATAAAAACTGCTTGCAATCAGTTGTAGGATTTAAAGGATTTTTAACTTCGGATTTTGAGAAAAGACTTTGTTTTCTAAAGCAAACAAAAATAATATTAACCTTTTTAAAATATATTTAAGTTTAGAAGATGAATTTCTCCAAAATGATTAGCAACTCAGTTAAATATTCCAGGGGTAATACATGTATAAAATTGTTGGACAATTGTTAAATTAGAATTTGGTACGCTAATATTTATTCATCTGAAATCATACAACTTTGCATCCCACCAGGAACGATTAACAATACGAATAAAAAAAACACGTTTAGCACTCTATGAATAAATAAATGCCTTAGTGGAAGAATATTAGTTGTATGAAAGATGTTACAGCACAATATTTTCACTTTTTGACATGAAATATGGGTATGTTGATGTCATTGCATTGCATTGAGCATTTGAATGGGGGTATGGGCGCGCCAGGGGCATGGGGACCAATGAAAACGCACGGTATGAAGGGAACCAATGGAAATGATTCAAACGGAGGGCGCGAGATGAGACCTCGACTCTATCTTATCCAATTACAAATTAAATAACTCAATCGCTGGCTCTCGTTGAACATCTCTGCGATTTCCAGCGTCAACACCATGTAAACCATTGCATGCGATCGGATGCGATTTTCATTTGAGAATGATACGCGCGGTACCACGAACGCCGGCGGCGGACATGTAAACCCGCCCCTACTCAGGGGTAAGGGAGATATGGCTTAGGGGGTTAATTCGTCCCCTTTCCAATTTTATTTGATAGAGTGATTTTTTTTTCAGCCTTGTATAAATAAAATTTTATTACTTGATAAGTCGTTTTTGTCATTTTACCCTTCGTAAGAAGTAAGAATAATCACTACATTAGTGATTTGGATATAATTTTCCTTTTATGTGGTGCGTTTTCTCACATCAAATCTCAGTAGAATGGATTCACGTCATATTGATATAAAGAAAACTCATTTGTGTTGGTAATACAGACAAGCCAGATGCTAATAATTTGCGGAAACGACAATTATTTTTTACTTCCCTAGAGGAAACAATTTTTGGGAGGATAAGTAAATTTATTATCCGAAAAGCGAAAAAAAAACATGATTTTATTACATCTACGTCATGAAAGTTCTCGAAGAAACGGGACTGGAACGGAGTTGCAAAAGAGAATCACTCAGAATCAATAAACCTATATTTCTTGAATTCTTGTTAGTAATAAATAAATAAATAAAATTCATTGTGAAAAAGCAGTTACAACCTGCGTATGACCACGTGGAGGACAATAAACTAATTTACTCTCCGGAAGCAAGCAAGGAACCATCTCATCAATTCCGATCAAGGGCCCTAAGACAGAGGCGGATTTAACATTTCAATAAACTTCTAACAATAAGTCATTTCACCAGTTCGTATTATATCAAAAAATCATTTCACCAGTACATATATTATAGATCATTCGTAAAGTTAATATAGTTAATAAATCGTAACTATAAAATAATACGTAATACAACATGAACAGTACATAATATAATACATTTGGAGATTATTAATAGAACCGCAACGCCGATCTCCGTTGTTTCGTCTCGAGTCTTGAGCAGAGGAAACAGCCTGAAGACCCCGAGACAACTGCATCTGTTGTGACAAGGGGCTCCATAAACCAGACGCCCTCGCCTAATGCTTTCTCCCTTCAGCCTCCCTGCTGTAACATTCTCACCCAATCGTTGCCCCCTCGTCAATGTCCAACCGATCTCTCTCTCTCTCTCTCGTGTCACCGGAAAATGAGTCAATCCAATATCTTCGTTTACGCGAAATATCGGGGAATGCGCGACTTGGGTTTGATACATTTCAATATGTTAGCTCAACCTCATCTCGTAAAATGAATATTGTGACGCCAAATTGCATTAAAACATGGCAACGTGATGGAGGACCAAACTCAATGAAACAAAATCTGCTCCTATAAAATTCCCGAATAAGAATATCCGACGTATTTATGTCAACATAAACGGTCCACCGGTCCTACACACTAACACTCCAGAAATTGGAAAGGTCACGTTAAAAAACTACAATAACTTAATGTTATGTTCGAAGAGATGATTTGTCTGATTAAGAGAACCTTATCTTTCCTTTCATTTAATTTAATTTACAAGCATTACATAAATTTAAATCACGTGAAGTTTAACCAGTATGGAAACCAAGAATCCTTTACGTTTAATATTCAACTCAATGGTATTACTTACATTTTCTTGCCATGCATTTCTTTCTTCATGGGGCGCGACACCGATGTATATCTAGTTCATTGCAACAAGCTCTTCTAAAATCTGAAAATAGATTGTTATATTAATCACAGCAAGTACAGATCCGTTAGGTTCCGATCTGGGGATGACAGTTTTGTGGGGAGACAAGTGTTCTTAATACTATCGTTAAAATATGTATGATTTAAATAGTGGCTATTATTTAGCAACATGTTTTCAATAACAAATTGATATATGTACTTATTTGTGAAATAACTGCACCATTAAAGACTGGAAAACAAAAATTAGATGTTGTTGCCCCACCCGTTGCTCAGGTGGTAGTGTTTTCGCTCATCACCGTGTCATCCCGGGTTCGATTCCCGATGGGGCCAGAAAATTTGTAGCTTTTCACATTAATGTCCCAGTTCATATAACTGTGACTACTGAAAAGCAAACCTTCCTTCCTCTATCCAGTTATTCCCAGGATCAATAACTCTAACTATTACTAACCTCTTCGACTAACCCCTCCACGTGGGACAAGTTGTCGGTAAACCCAGCTAAGCGGCCCACCTACTAACAATGACCTACCACCTAACTCCTATCGCTCCAAGTAGATTAGCTTCAATAACACGCTACATTTCCCATTTACAAATACTACAATAAATAAAGGAGGTCTTTGCTATTACATGACGAAGCGTGAGGAATAATATATCCTCGAAGGTCGCGTGACGTAATATAAAACTTGACGATTGTTTAAAACTTGACATTTTTAATCGTGTTAAGGGGGACGGTATCTGGGCTCATTACTTCACAGTATTTTAAGGAGTAACGATGTTAATGAAAGACTAGAATAAAGCTCCGTCTTATAGTCAGTGATGGAGTGCATTACGCGTCTCGCTTGTTTTACAACCATGCAGAACGAAGGTCGACTTGCGCGCTCTCTCTCGGTGGGCAGTTGAGATCGCTCCGCGTGGGAGGGAAGAGAGTTTACAACTTGAGACAAGACGAAGCCTGGTTGGTTACGTGTTGTTACCGAATCTACAATCTGTGTCGTTGTAAATTAAGAGTAGGACTGCCCAGATTGGAGTGTGCATCATCCAGAAGGGAAATGGTTCGTTTAAACTGAGATTGATATCGCTATTATTTACTGTTGTTTGTTTTGGAGAAAGCGGAGACTAGTTTTAGATTTCGTAAATTGCATTAGTGGTTTTGGTTGATATTTCCACATCTAAATTGCTTATGACAACGGACAATCTTGGGAGGGATTCAACTCATTTGATTTTGAGATACGTGAAAGTAACGGACGTTTTTTCGTTGGTGGAGTTCGCCACTGGGTATTTTAGACAACCAGTTTAACTTTTTAGAACACAAAAATCTACTTATCACGGAAGTTAATTGGAAACAGTATAAATTTATTTACAATATGAAATGGACAGAAATAAGGCGTAATTATTTTCTTGGAATTAAAAATATTTAGTTGTTCTTGTATAATTTACTTATGGAATTGTGTAAACATATATGCTTCCCAACGGAAATTTAAAAAATGTATTCATGCAGGGAATTTACTTTCAACTGAATAATGTATGTCCGTGACGAATAAAAACATAAATAATAGTATTACACAAATACTACAGAATAGAGACACTTGTAGGAAAAATCTATAAATTTATTCTTTAAACGAGAATTAGTACACAACCTCGATCAGAAGTATACAAATATATACAGCGATTTTCTAAGCTTTAATGGAATATGATGTTTATCTTATGGTTTTAGTTTGGCTCTCTTTTGTTTCTGTGACGTTACACTGCGTGGTGTATGATGCCTGGGCCTTGGTACGTTGCACTTGTCGGAGTATATCTGAAAAAAAGCAGTTATTTTCGCTAAATGCAGCCTTTGATAAAATTATCTTGTATAACTTTTGTTTTGAATATACTTTATTCAAATGAAGAACCTAGTATGAGAAATTTCTAATCGTTTTTTTTAGTATTCCTGTATCTCCGAAACCATGGGATATACGATATATCGTATATTCCTGCTCCTTCCCGACATCCTCACTTGTCCGGCAAAAAAACAAAAACAGAAAAAAACAACAACAAACAATTACTCCTAAAATTGCAATCTTGAAGATGACTTACTTCAAGAACTAAATAACTGGGTTGGCATGAATTTCAGTGCCAATCCAAGGTGGTCTAAGGACTTCTTTAATTTTGACACAAAAGTGCGGTTACCAAGGGCAACGTCTTCATACACAGAGAATAATAGATTTTCTTTCCTTTTCTTTCTTCCTCATAACAGCGGATTTAATGGCCTTACGGTCTGTGGCAACTCTTCTGCATTATATATTTCAACTTGCCTTAACGACAGTTTTTATAGTTGCCAGAGGGTTTCCTTATTTTAATGTTGACATCAGAGAATTTGCATTTGCAAGGGTGACGGACGTTTCGTGACTTCGGGAATGTGTTGAAAACCAAAACATCCCTTTAAATAAAATATAAGGGGGAGGTCACATTATATTAGTAGACATTATGTATTATTTTTACTTGCTATGACGATTTTTTTTCATGGTATATTTCACTCATAATCTATGACGTATTGTGAGTAACCCTAACACTAGATCCATATAAATATTTTTTTTGTGGGGCTTTTCGGCTTGTGGACATCGAGGGCATTAGAGCCCTAAAATTCAGTACAGGTAAGGAAAATGCAGTTACGCACTAAGGAGAGCCAACATGACTCTCCCCGCGTGTGGGATTGCCGAATGACTCAACCATACCCTCTAAAAACCTTCTGAATTACAATATATCAAAACATATCTCAAAAAAATTACAAAAAATGAGGAAAATGAAAGAGACCCTAGCCCTAGTAGCGTCGGGATCGTAAAGAACAACAGGTGACCAAGGAAGGTCAGGAAAGAGAAAGGAAGGAGCCTAGCACAAGTAAGTGGAAGTAATGCCAGGCTCAGCTCGGGGTCTCGTGTTTGCCAAACACGTACGTACTAGATGTAAGTCCCCTCATGAAAATCAAGGAGCCTATCTGAGTATTGCGAGAAGACCAACTCTTCCTCTCTCTATAGACACGTGGGCGTCTTACTAGTGTCTCTAAAATCTTAGTGACTTTACCTTCAGATGCTATCATCTACATACATTGGTGGATCTGAGGGGGGGGGGAGGCTAAGGGGCCATTGGATTTGAACTCTTAACAGATAAAATTAAAGTTGATATATGGTACAATTTGTAAAGTGTTACCAGATTAATAATTGTTATAAGTTACGATTGATATTGTTATTAATAATATAATTGTTATTCATAATACCAGATTAATAAAATTAATAATATGATATTGATCACTTTAATAAATAAATTATTGTTTTTAATAATACCAGATTGTTAATTATTTATTTTATGAATTTTATTTAAAGGCAATATTAATAAAATGTGTTGTAATACGATGACTTTTAAACACAAATGCTCCCCGGTGAGACCCCCCTCCCTTGATTGTGGTTTGGATCCGCCACTGCCTACTTCAACCGATTCATAGAACCGGCTGTACAACGTATGTCAATGGTGGGTTTGATCTGTAACCTATGGTCTAAATGACACTTTATTATTTTTTTCTTTACATGTAAAACAAACTGGGTTCTAATTCTGAATATATTCTCTTCTCTTTCCTCTCCTTCTCATCACCTTTGCCGTGGATCTCGCGTTATTCCAATTTTAGTTGTAAGTTCTTCAAAAATTCTAAACTTCTTCTTGGTTTCGATTACGTTCCTCTTTTCACGAATATTGACCACATCATTTTTCTTTTATCTGCATTTCAAATTCTGTCCTTTCTGGCCCATATAAATCGCAGTCCTACAATTAATGCTCTGGTGTGTCTTGCTATATGTATCTTGCTAAGCCCCACCAGTGGCGCAGGTGGTGGTGTTGTCGCTTCTCATCAAGTCATCCCGGGTTCGATGGGGCCAGAAAATTTGTAGCTTTTCACATTAATGTCCCAGTTAGCTGAGACTACTGAAAAACCACCCTTCCTTCCTCTATCCAGCTCCTCCTAGTATCAATAACTAACCACTTTTACTAACCCCTCCACGTGGACCAAGTTGTTGGTAAACCCAGCTAAGCGGCCCACCTACTAACAATGGCCTACCACCCGACTCCTAACTCCTATCGCTCCATGTAGATAAGCTTCAATAGCATCCTACATTTCCCATTTACAAATACAACTATAACCCCCCCCATCCCCCACACACACACACACAGCAGACAAAACCGCGCTTCTGCTCCTTTGGTTACAAATCATTTTCGCCGTTAGAACTATAGAAATGCAACCGCAGTTTTACCTGTTTCGCGTATTTTGTGTTCATTAAAATATCATTTCATTTAAACAATTAAGAGTATGACGTTGTACGCATGTATATCTCCGTCCGTTCAGAGTCGTTCTGTCCGATCGCATCTTCTGCTTTCTCCTATCTTCCTCCGTCATCGATTCCTGCGCCGTCGCTACCGTTGCGTCCTGTTGCGAGTCCATCCACACGAAGCTCACCGCATCGGCTCGACGACGCCGTGCTGCCTAATTAATACGCCTAATTAGGCCAATTAAGGAGCGAGTGAGCGGGCGGGGTCGACTCGTGTGCGCTGTTAATGAATTGGACGACGGCGGTCGCCCCGGGGGTGGAGGTGGCGGGTGGGTGGAGGGTAGGTGATCGCAACCGCAGCCGAGATGTGACCTCTGGCATTGATGCGAGAGGTTTGTTCCCGAGCGATGGAAGCTAACATCGGCGAGCGGCTAATTGTAATTAATGAGCGGCATTTATTAACAAGAGCAAGCACGGGTGTTGGCTTGGTTACGAAACGGCCGCGTAAAGGGTTAAGAATATGAGATTATCTTAGAGGGTACACTGTTGAAATATAAAGGTGTACAGTAGCTGATCGTAACTTTTAACATTTTAAGGTAGTTCAGGTGACCTGGTGAATGTTTTTGACTAACATTTTTTAATTAAAACAATTTTTTTTTGTAAATGGAAGAATAAACTATTATCTATATTGTTATTACCTGTAGAACTAAAAAAAATGATGAGAAACATTACTTTCACAGACTCGATTTATTTCTCAATTAAATAAACTCGACAACGTTTCGATTATTTTCGAAAATTCAATTTAAAATTAATCAGTTACATCAATTTTTGTCTACAGTTGCCTGATGATCTAAGGAGGGAAACTAAGTGATCTGCTCTTACCAGATAAAGTTGAAGATACCTTTAAAAGTCTTACCAGATTAATAATTATGTTATAATTGTCATTGTTGTTAATAATACCAGATTAATAAAATTAATCATACCAGATTATTAATATCTTATTAATAACTTAAATATATAATTGTTATTAATTATACCAGATTGTTAGTTGTTAATTATTTTTATGCATTTTATTTAAAAGTAATATTTATAAAATTTGTATTGTAAAACTATAATTATTGAACAAAAATGCTCCCTGGTTAGCCCCTTCCTTGACTACGGTCTAGATACGCCACTGCTGACGATGGTCCATAGCGGATGGTCGAACGGTTGTAAAGTTTATTTAATTGAAAATAAATAGTGTCTGTGAAAGAAAGTTTTAATTAATGAATGAAACGACCTATTACCTAAACTCGTCTAATGAAATTTTGACTTTGCAAGGCTGATATTTGAATGAAACCATTTTGAAGTTGAACGGGCTTTTAAAGATAACGGGCTTTATGGAAGTTGAACGGGCTTCTAGTGAGATGTATTATTTAATAGATTGCCATGGAATAGCCAATGGAATCGTTGTTTACAACTATCACGCCATAACATATACAATAGAACAGTAAAAAAATGTCCAAAACTTGCGAGGCAATTGAAAAAGTTGTTCTGTTAAAATTGTATCAAAACTAGAGAATTAGGCACCCATAGTTATTTAGTAACCAATAACCAGTAAAGTAACCGATATTCTGGGGACTATGGCACTGAAGACCACTTTTCATATACGTTGTTTCAATTTATCAAGAGTAATGAATGATTCGCAAATTTTTGTACATCATAATTCAATAATTACTGTTATATAATACTTTAAATATAAACAGAAAAGAGAATTATTGAAATAGTTATGTGCTTGACTACTAGATGGCAGTAGTGTGAAACTAGCGAAAATTTAGCATTGAGTACATCCTCAGAGGACATATTGCCATCAGTCTTTCTCCTCTTCCCTTAGAAACGATAAGAAAATATTGCCATTATTTACTGACAAACTTCTCTGCATGTTTCAAGTTCTTTGTTTTGTTTATCATGCGTGGTTTGTTTCACAATTGAATATGACAAACATTTCAATAGATAATGGACTTTCAAGATTTATTATTTACGAAATATGTTTCAAAACCTGACTGGGGTGAGTTGCAGTAATCAACTAGTGGTTAATATACAAATAATGAATATAAAACCTTAAAAAATTAAAGGGATTAAACACTTCGATTTTTTTTTCGATATGATGCCGAAACACTCAACTAATGTAGGATAATTTAAGTCTAATAAATTGTTTCACAACTTTTTTTATCAGATATTTAGTAAATCTCCTTCTCTGGCGGTAAATTAAGGTATAACAATCGTTATATCACGATAGGTCTAAAAAGAGCGATCTCGTTCACCCCTAAATTGTGTGAAAGTACTAGAAGATACGGTGAGCTATTTTAAATTCTAACACTTCACGCGCGAATGGAAATTAATTTTTTGGGTTGGTATCCCTACATTTTCGACAAAGAAAGATCGGCAGACAGATTGTAATGGTAAGTGTAAAACTGTTTTTGAAATGCACCAATAATTGAACTCAAATGTATATTTATACAAAATTTTTAAAAATTAGGCATTTGTAAGAATCAATTCTAGTTTGTATGTTGTCTCTTCTGACGAGAGCGAAGCCGGGAAAAGCAATGAATGCAGAACTAAGGTAATCGCAGCGATAGAGATGTAACCAATGAAGCGAAAGCGTGATGTTGTCAATTTATCTCCCATTTTCACTACGAAATTTTATTATAAAATTTAGGACTTAGAAGATTAGAGAAATTATGTGTAATTCTTAGATACGTCGACGTGTATAGAAAAATACTGTTTATTAGAGTATAAGTTTTTATTTCATGTACTATTTCATTTCAGGAAATAAAATGCCAAGCGTCGAATGAAGATTTTTAATGAGAATGAAACACAAATAATTCAATAACATATTGGTGGTCTGCAATAAGGACTGTATAGCGAAAAGTACAGTTTACGTATTACTTTTATAGAAAAAGTATTACTTTTGAAGGCTTCGTATTTTGCTGGTATTTCCGTAGTAGCTGCTGTAAACTCCATGACGCTAATCTTGAGTTTAGAAGGGGTTATATTGTGCTGTGATCTTCATCAGCTTGTCGGTATTATAGTGCCTCGCCCTGCTAGACTTCACGGTGTCACCTTCTTTCTCGCCGATAGATTTCGAAAAATCTTAAACTGACTCTGTGAATATGTGGGCACCGACGTTAAACACAAGTACTGTTTTTTTTGGTTACAGAACGTCCAATTTCACTAGCTCCGTGAAATTACTGGAATACTTAAGAGGTTTAAGAGGTTGTTTATTCTGCGAATGTTGTCATTCACACGAGATAGCTGTGCTTACTACTCAATTGTTTTCTTCAAGAAAAGTAGATTAACTGTCAAGTACGACGCCTGTTATGTTATACTGAGTACACAGCAATTTATAAGTACTCAATATATACTCGAAATAGTAATAATATTCATCGCCCTGGAGTGTCAACCACTCTTTGCCAAAAAGGACCGTATCATTCGGGAATCGTTCTATATAATTCCCTTCTCAAGAATATAAAAGATATTATGAAATTGAATCTCTTCAAACCCCTGGTTAAAAACTACCTCCTGCACCAGTGCTTCTACAATGTAAAAGAATTTATTCATTTTAATGAAAGTTAAATCCGTCTTGTATTTTATCACGCCATTGCTGCAGTACTTTTTAAATACCTTATAACAATTTGAAAAACTATTTTCTTGCATGATTGTGTTGTCTTATGACTCATATTAATTTAGTTTTATGTGTACTCAACTTTGGCACGGTTGTGTACATTAATTCTGTAGCCCCATCCTGACCCGGGTTTTTCTCCGTTTTTTCTTCGGGAAAGAGGCAGAATAATATGAACAGAATACTCAGAATAATCGATAGTTCGATAATAATTTGTACATGTAAATTTTTTGCGTTAAATTACAAATATATTGACATTCTATTAGTATTATAACTCGTAGCTAACTTTTCATCTTATCTAGGAATTTTTGCTGAAATTTTTGAATCCGCCTCTACCTTCGGGCCCATGATCGGAATTGATGGGATGGTTCCTTGCTTGCTTCCGGAGAGTAAATTAGTTTATTGTCCTCCACGTTGTCATACGCAGTTTGTACTGTGTTTTTAACAATAAATTTATTATTATTTATTCTACCCATGTGACTTAACATATCATTAGTGAGACAGTTTCAATTTCTCATTCAGGAGATCAGATGAAAGCATTTCTACGCGACGAATATCTCTACCCTTTCTGATTGTAAGTTATCTTCTTTATTGCTGAAAAAAAGGGAACTTCGGGGTCAGTGTTTTGTATCTAATTGCCCGTACACGGAATCACGACACAATTTGAACATTGCGGGTGTAAAAATACGGCATCTCGGCACGATGACACTTCGATGGATTTGTGCCACAGGTGACCGTGGGTGAATGGTAACCCCGTAGATGCCTGGTGGTTCTTTTCTTCTAGAGCTGATTCGTTCTTCATCGTTCTTCAAAACTTGGTATATTTTTTATTGTCTTCTTATTACGCCGACTTTTCGGATTTAAATATGAATTATATTTTATATTCGTTATGGAATTTGTTTTATAAGTGAGCTGACATAGTTCTGGCGAACACATCGTTCTAACCAGGATCTCTGTGTACTTAAGCTTATTCTCGATTTCCGCAAAGTTATTGTTATATTGCAAGATTGATATTTACAAGAGAACAATGTCCGCAGTTCAGGAAATCGGAATTACTCACCTGCCTACGAACTGTTTTATTTTAAATGAATTGTGCATATGAGCTCACCTGAAACACATAACACATTTATTATGTTTGATTGCATGTTCCGCCTGAATATTTTTCAACAACTAATCATAGGAATAGTAAGGACTTCCTACGAAATATATCTTTAAACACTTGTTATTCCTAAACAAATATCTATTGATGAAATTAAATTTATCGTATTTCAGTATAAATTATATCCAAATATAATGAAACATCCGGCGTGAATAAACGTACTGGATCTCGATGTATGGTATTTAAATGTGTACTTGAACATAATCAAAGGAAAATTATAGGTATATCTGCATGCGTTGTTTGGAGAACGATACGCGAGAAACAAAACTGTTATCTCTCTCACAATTACAATTCTCTCCATATTCCGATATTCATATCAATCAAACCAACGTTCCAACACTGATTTAATGATCTCCCTCCCACGCCGCCATATTACGCGTCCGCTCATCAACGTACGTGACGTCGTCGGATATCGACTGCCGCAGCAGCACAATGCAAAGTCAGCAGAGCGGCCACCAGAGGGCGCACGCAGCCAGCAAGAACGGAAAAAAATAATTCCGGGACGAAGCGTCGCAAATTATCGTCGAAAGGTTCCTCACGGAAACACACACCAATCATCGATTGACAAGCGCCGCATCCGCATTTAACAATTGACTGATTGACAATGGCCTCGAAACAATTGCAAGTGATGTATCGATATCCGGCAACAATTAACGTCAGTCTTGAACGCGCCGCTGTCAGCTGTTATATTGTCTCGCGGCTGAAATACGGTTGCGAGTCCAACAGGGATTCAACAAGAGGCCGGGGTTGTTTCGCGGGTCGGGCGCGAGGGGCGCCACTGGGTTGCCCGTCCGCCATTGTTACTTTATGGCCAGCGTATTTGAATGCACCGACGAATACGTATCCGAAATACACGCCGCCGCGGCCACTGGAAGCTCTGCTCGGTTGACTGGGGACCGAAGCGCGGTGATTTCATAATGATGATATACAGCTGCCGTAAAGTTATCATTTTATAATTCTCCCTGAAATACGCCTCGGCGGCGGTGCGGTTAACCGACAGGTCCTTCCGGGTACACGCGAAGAGCTAATGCGTCCGAATGGTGAGTAGAGTTATATCTGCAGGATGTACACAGAAGTAAATCAAAATTATGCGTAAGCCTCTATGTTTTGGCTTTTTTTTTAATGTGGTGGAGTCATACATAAATACAAGTTTTTGTTCACGTAATGACAATAAATTACGCTTGTTATCAATGAAATTTATACTTCCACCGCCCGTAAATGTTATGCATCACATTAAAGGTAAACTGCTTGTATTTTAAGAACTATTAACGCACTGTTTAGCGGCATTTCTGGTACGCGGTTGACTTCTTAAAAATACGATATTTTCTTCTCGTGGAGAGACTATATTTATTGCATGTTTTACACAGTGTTTCAGTACCTTTGAGACCCCGAATTGGGACGGTTTGATATGAATATCATTAATCAATCTTGAGCCCATATACCTGGTTTCTAAATTTAAGTATATTTTTCATATAATTATATGCATCGTAGCACTAAAGAGATATTTAGGATAGCATATTTACTTATGTAGAGACAACACAATTTTACACGATAAAAAATAGAGAATGCATTCAAAATTTCAACAGGATAAAAGGGAAAAATGTATCGAATCAAATTATTCGTTCTCTTAATAAAAATAAATACTTTGTCAAATAAGCAATTGCAAACTACGTACGACTATGTGTGTGTGTGTGTGTGGGGGGGGGGGGTAATTAACTAATGTTCTCTCCGAAAACACACAAGGGATCATGCCATCAATTCCAATCAAGGGCCCAATGGCAGTGGCGGATTTAATATTTCTAAAAAAAACTTATTTAAGTTATAAATGAAGTTATTTTATCTATGTATTATTTCCAAATAGTCCAAGGAAAAAAATACTTTATCGCGAAAGACACTAGGGGATTATATAAGAAGAGTCCTCATTTCTTGCGAGTCAAAAAAAGTTTTTTGCTTCATGGTTTTATTTAAACAATTGGAGTGTTTTCCAATGAACCGTGAAAACTACGAGTAGAAAAGAGTGGAAACAATGGCGCTATGATTAAAAAAATCTATCTCAGGTTCTATTGGTTCCAAAAAGTTCATTAAAAATCGTGTTTTTAACCAGCTATTCATCACACGTATTTTCGAAGCCGCAGCCTAAAATGCAGCAATTTTATTCTATTTCTTTATAAGCAAAAAAAGCAAACTTTGTGACAATGAATGTAAAATTTGTGACAATTAATTTGCAAAAAGTCACATTTTTTAAATAAGGCTTTTAATTTAGTCTTCAAGATTAAAATGCCGGTTTTTGATTCATCCTGCGTTGCAAATTGACACCGCTACAAAGTTCTGGAAAAATAAATGGAATTTTGCAAAACCTATTGCACCTACAGGGCACACTTTTAAAGTATCGTAAAACTCTTACCTCTTTTTAGGTTTCATATGATTTCATCAACAAATGTTAAAATTAAAACAATTTTTTAAAAAATGGCCATGTTTCGTTTTTGTTTTGCAATAACTATTTTGTTTATGAACCGATTTTAGTTTAACAAGTCTCATTTAGTAGATAATTTTATTTCCCACAATTCTTGTGTGCACCACCCTTTTCTACGCAGCATAGTTTTCCCGGTACATTGGAATAACTGGTTTTTCACTCCAACTGTTTCAATAAAACCATGACGCAACAAACTTTTTCTTGACTCTCGAGATATGAGGACTCTTCTAATACACTTCCCTCGAGTTTTTCGCGATAAAATCGCAAGAAAGTATTTTTTTTCAAGTTTTCACTAATAATTCAGGTTATTTTCCTGGTATAAAAATAAATCGTGGCCATTGAAGGTAGTAAAAATTCGGGACTAATAATAGTTTTGTACTGTGTTATAAAATGTTATATTCTGCGTGCTATTAAAAATAAAAACGTAATAAATAATTTTCACAACATAATTCACTACTACCTACTAGTAATGCTTTTCATATGTTTCATAAATGGAAAAGAACACAAGTTTTTAAAAAACACTTGAGAGCATTCATGAAGGGTGCTTCATGCAATGCGGCTTTATTGTTGCATTTTTCACGCTTCCTGCTTCGTTACAAAGAATATAAATTGTTCCTTTTTCTCTCTCTCTCTTTCTCTTCGGAACAAGCGCAGTGCAGGAAACGCACACTTTTTCTTTGTTCGGACACGATTTAAGTTTAAAACCATGGCGAACTCCCAGCGTGAATGTTGTCCGTCAGTGCGCTCGCGTTAATTACATGCTCAGCCGAGAAAGGACACAAACTTCTCTTGGCGTTAATTACTTTAAAAATACATCGCATGGTGTATGTGGCAGCGGTTCTCTGAAAATAATATCTTTTAGTCGACAGCATTCACCACGACATTATCACACGGAATACTTCCAGTGAGTAGGTTGAGTTTATTTCAGAAGAGCATATACTAGTAATATGCCAAATCCAATATTTCCCTATTCCGACCCAGTTCGATTTTCCGAATTCTGATCTAATTTTCCAAATTTGATTAAGATTTATAACTAAATTGAACCTAAATACCTACCTTTCAAATATAATTTGGATTATTTTGTCAACAGTACATTTTTACACTGATGGCAACATTTTGCTTTTTGTTATTATTATATAAAATTGTGTCATCTCAAATTCTGTGTATGTTTGTTATGCCTTCTAAATTTATTTCAATCAAGAGTTCAATTCCAAAATGAGAACAAGCATAGAGTCGTCATATATTTACTATTATTATTATTATTATTGTGCACTTGTTTTATTTTTCTGTTCAATCAGGTAGTTGGAGCGGGTTTATATGTCAAGCCGGATTGAAATTTGGTCTTAGACGAGACTAAGAAATTTTCTTGTTAGGTGACATGTTTGTAATATAACGGATTTCTGCATTTCTGGCACTACATTTCTGGTCAATGGCAATTTTGCAAGATGCCCTTTCTGTGTTTCGGAAATGACTCCAGCTGCTGAAATTATTAGGGGAATAATTAATACTTATTAATATTATCATCATCAACATAGTGTTTGCACTCAGCATTGCTAGGAAACTTCTATCCATCTCAAAAGGATTGGGCTCGACTGATTGAAGTTGTCTTGTACCTCCTGCATGCTGGTAGCAATGTCATCCGGATGACCGGAGCTCTTGGGAGAGAACTTTTCTAAGTACGAGTATGTGGACTGTTCCTGAAAGAGAAATATGGAACGGACTAATTAATATGTGCAGCAAGTAGATCGTAGTTCCTTTCATATCCTCGCTTCACCGTTCCAAAACCGTCAATAACAATGGGGGTGATATGCGTCTTAGTACTCTCTCAATACGTAAAGTCAAGGAGGACATTGAACAATGATATTTCTTATAATTTTTTTCAATTGCACCCACCCTCCTTTGCCATGATTTTCCTCGCCTTGTTGATTCATCTAGTTTCGGTCTGAGAAAACTATAAAGATTGTAATGCTCGTAGCAATATTATATTCTATAACAAAAATGTATTAAAGTGAGTAGTGGAAATTATAATATCTACAAACAAATCTATAACTGCTCCATTTGAGTACGTATGTGCGCGTATTTTAAACTCTGATATCGTAAGAAAATTAAACTGAGCCTAGATCCTTTTCTCAAATCTAAAGAATGCAACAATGAAATTAACTTAGATATAACACTGATTCTTGACTGATTGTCTGGATATATTTTATATTTAAAGGACACTAATTATGCGAACACTATTATAGACTATCATTATAAAGGTCATAGAATCCAAGATGTAAAACTTTATTAGTATTCACTGATAACATGGCCAACGTTTTAATGCTAGTTTGGGCCGCTAGAAATTGATATTCAAAAGTAGAATTACAATGGAATTACAGGATTACAAATTATGCATATTATTATTATTAATAATAATAATAATAAAACTGTTACAAAATATTTGCCGATATGTAACGTCAATAAGTATAGAAATAAAAGAAAAAATATTCATCCAACTGTGAGTTACAAATATTTAATATATATCACATACCCGCTATTTTTTAGTGTTCTAATTATCCAAAAAATAATACCCATTAATTATTTTTTAAATTATTAAAACAGCAATTGTTGTAAGAGTAACATGGTCGGTGAAGCAAGTTCAACTCGTCTACAGCATTCGTTCATGAGGCATGTTAAAAATTTTTAAAAAACTTGTGGTTTGAATGTTAGCGTCAGTTTGTGTACCAAATAGTGTCAACTTTAAATGGTGATAAATAGGTATCAGCTTTATAATATTATAAAATTAATATTATAAATGTTAATTTAAAGAATTTAATACACAATCAAATTATAATAAAATTTAAATTAAAAAAAATAAAATGTATTATCATATTAATTAGAAAATATGTTAGTTTCAATTTAGTTGACATTAGATGTAGTTTTAATATGAATGGATTCTGAAACCAGGCGTTTAAATGTGTTCATTTCATAGTCCATAATTTTTGTTTTTTCAAAATCCATTTTGTGTCCATTCTTCTTACAATGTTTAATAATTCCACTGTTCATATCCTTTAGTTATTCAAGTTTTCTCTTATGTTCATTAATTCTAGTGCGCAACATTCGTTTGGTCTGACCAATGTACACAAAGTTGCAGTATGTGATACATATATTAAAAATTTATACTTACAATTGAATGAATAATTCTTATTGACGTTACATATCAGCAAATATTTTGTAACAGTTTTATTATTATTATTAATCTTATTATTATTAATATACTTAAATTATAATCCTGTAATTCCATTGTAATTCTACTTCTAAATACCAATTTCTGGCGACCCTGAAGATGATGCCAAACTAGCATCGAAACGTTGGCTATGTATCAGTGAATACTAATAAAGTATTACATCTTGGATTATATGACCTTTATAATGATTGCCTATAATAATGTTCGCATGATTAGTATCCTTTAAATTTAAAATTCAAAAACGAAAGTTTCATTTGACTTTGTTCATTATTTTGTGAGTGGTGCGAATTCAAACCAAGATTTCGTTAAAGGTGAAAATGGACGATATCGTTGGGGCAATCTGTAAAAACCAAGGTAAACATAACATGTTGTTCTACTACAATTAACGTCTATTACATAATAAGATAAATAAATAATTTAAGACTTACGACCTTTGCATGAACGAATAAGATGAACGAATCAAAACATCATGTTCTAAAAAAGCACAATAAATTAAATTCGTCCGTTAAAAGGTTGTAAGTCTTTAATTATTTGTCATAAAATGTCTTATAAAAACTCGATGCACGTTTACACACAAAAATATGGTAAGAAGCTAACTTACGGTAATAACATACGGTATCTCTTCACGTCACAATCAATCGAAAGCATACAAGAAAATATATCTACCAATACATCTAAAATACATCTATGGGGTGGACTCAGGATTTTATTTTAGAAGAATCTGGGAGAATTTGGATGGTTGTTTCAAAATAAAATAATTTAAGGTAATTTACGATTATGTTAGATATTACTATCATTTCTACGTTACAAGCATTATTTTATACAATAAATTAATTATTTTTTTACACAGTACTAGAAATTTCTATTTTTTTTCTCTGTATTGTTGAGGGGTGGGTATCACGATAGTCACTGATTAACAACAGTAACTATTTCATTTCTTAGCTTCTACTCACAGGTATTCTTGTAAGTAAAAGATACTACCATTCTCTCGCGTTCTGTAATACCCGCGTTCTGTAATACGTAAGACGAAAATTCAGGGAAATACCTCTCAAGACACATTACGTCCATCTTTATCCATCTAAAAACTGTCTCATGAATTACGGGTGACACAAACAAATTGTTTTTATCAAACAGTTATTTCTTGATCCTGTGTTGGACGGAATAGAAACGTGTTCGAAGGAATTGCGAATTGAAAATGTTAGAAACTCATCAGGGTGAAACTCATCATTAAGTGCAAACTACGATGATAACTTCCATGATAAATTTCGTATCTATTATTTCGTCGTTTCTTAAAACCAACACTCCAGTCTTTATTTCATCAGGTGAAAAGAAGAATACGAGAATAAGGAATCTAATGAAGTTTTACACATCAATTTTACCTAACTAACAAACCAAAAACATTTCGGTTTCAGGAGACACTACAACACATATTTACGTCAAATTTTTTGCGATCGAAGATTTTGTGAAATACTTCTTTTTAACACACTACTTACCGATTAAATTACTAAAATAAATAATTTATGTTGAGATGGGCTATTAATTTTAAGCTATTGTTATTGTTAGTATTGTTTTATTGTTTATCTCGAAAGTCCAAATTGGTTTCAAGGAATGTTATTTCCAGCCATTCAATGGTAAAAAACGGTCTGTTTGGAAGTTCTGATTTTTCTGTCCTTTAAGTCTTTGGGGATACTGACTATAAATTTCACTTCGTCTTCGGAAAAAAGTTTGGAAAATATGAGTAATAAAAAAAAAGAAATTTTTTTCTGTTATAGATAAATGCTAATAAAAATAACTCTTTTTTGCATTAAAATACGTCCGTTGTCCTAAATCTCTCTTTGGTATACATAACCTTCGTTTTTCTGCAGGAGCGTTCGTAGAAGTGGAAGAGCTCTCACTCAGGACGGAAAGAGATCCCTCAATAAAAGCGACGCCACATCTCGTTAGTGCGTCGCTGCCCCGCTAGAGTAGCAACCAGCGCGGAGGATTCTCATGCTTGAGCCTCGTTGTAAGAGAGGACTTAAAGTCTTGGTCCGCAAGAAAACACGAAAGCGGGTATTACAGAACGCGAGAGAATGGTAGTATCTTTTACTTACAAGAATACCTGTGAGTAGAAGCTAAGAAATGAAATAGTTACTGTTGTTAATCAGTATCCCTATCGTGATATCCACCCCTCAACAATACAGAGAGAAAAAAAATATAGAAATTTCTAGTATTGTGTAAAAAAATTNACCTTAAATTATTTTATTTTGAAACAACCATCCAAATTCTCCCAGATTCTTCTAAAATAAAATCCTGAGTCCACCCCATAGATGTATTTTAGATGTATTGGTAGATATATTTTCTTGTATGCTTTCGATTGATTGTGACGTGAAGAGATACCGTATGTTATTTCCGTAAGTTAACTTCTTGTGAAGATCCCAAATGATTTGTAGTTTTCTAGTCACAGCGAAATCCCGTAATTTTGATTTTTTTAACAAACTATTTTTGGCGCTTATTTAAATCCAAGAAGAAAAAAATATATAAAGAAATAACAGGTATTGGATTTGAAGGAACCTCAAGAGCGTAAAAGGATCTGGAATATCTGAAAATTTGAATACAGCTCTGGAAGACAAGTAGTCGAAGCCCCAACAAGTGACAAGACCATGATTTATATTCGTTAAAGTTATTAATAGATATTTGAGACCTTGTTACTCGGTTTCTATGCGTTCACATTGTAATAATGATGTATTTTTTGTTGTATTTTCTTGGGATTGAAAAAAAATTGCTCTTTTTATTTAAAAAAATCAAAGATATTGTGATTGTACAAAAACTTTAAGTTAACTTTGGCGTTGTTTTAAGGCCACCTGGTGCATTACAACGTCATTCTACAAGGAATTAGTTTCGATAATTGTTGGGGCATGAACATAGACGAAAAGTATTAGCTAAAATTGGGAGTATGATGATCAATACTAATAATCAAAGTAATGAAACGTAGTAGACTTGAGTGAGTCGTCAATAATCATATTGCTACAGTAATAATCTTAATATTCTACATTCTAATTACTGAAGATGGGAACGAAATACAATAAAAACATATTTATTTATTTATTTACATGACTATTAATGGTTGGAGAAAACATTCCATGGAGATTCTGCATACTTTTGAGATTGTGTAGATTCTCGGCAAACAAGTAGTCAGCTGTCGCTTCACATTTTTCTATATATACATCACGTAATAGAATATCTCATACCATCACAAGTAATGTGATTTATTGTTGGCCAGCCCCTTTTTATGTTTGAGTTATGTTTTGCCCATCCTACATGGTATGATTCACATGTTTTTTCTTAGTTGATTAAATATTCAATGGATATCGATTGGAGTTCAAGAGCGATTTCTTACGCAGAAAATAAAAACTCAGACTGTATTCCTATATCCTTGTAAACCGTGTTTTAAAGGTTCATACAGCAGGAAACAAAGAAGGGTTCAATAATTTATTCTTAGATTTAAAAAAAAAAACTCAATACGTAGCAATGGGGGTTGAAGAGCGATTGCTCACGCCAAAAATTTAAGAACTCAGACTGCGTTCTCTCTTCCTTCTGTCGGGGAAACCGTGTATTTTTCAGAGTCCGTGTAGCAGGAAACAAAGAAGAGTCGACTCAGGAGGTGATTCACCGTGGAAGCTGGTCACCCCTGGTCCTCGGAGACGCCGCCTTCAACATATGCTGTTCGTAATGATGATAATCCCCTTGCGCCCTCTGGCCGTGCGCTCGATGGCCGTCCTGAGCAGCAGGGAGGAAGACGACAGGCGCCGCGACGCACAGCGGAAGAGCAAAACGAGGGAATGAGGAAACACCAGTTTCCATAATTGTTGGAAACGAAAATAATCAATCTCCATTGGGGACATGACGATCAATACTAATCGAATGTTGTGTAACTGGTGGAGTAGTGAAATACATTTTTCGTGTTAAATTACAAATTTGTTGATATTCTACGAGTATTATAACACGTAGCTAACTTTTTATTTTATCTAGGAGTTTGCTGAAATTTTTAAATCCTTCTCTGCCTTAGGACCCTTGATCGCAATTGATGGGACGGTCCCTTACTTGCTTCCGGGGAGTAAATTAGTTTATTGTCCTTCACGAGGTCATACGCAGTTTGTACTGCTTTTTTGACAATAAATTTATTTATTTATAACTAAGTAATGAAACGTCGTAGATCTGAGTAAGTAATCAATGATCATCATATTCTACATTAGTCCAAATTCTTGACTACGTGTTTCGATAAGTATATGACATCTTGAGTTTAGGTCACAATAAATATCCTTTATAGATCGCCAATATTTGACTTTAATGAAAGTCGAAATGTAGGCAATCAAAGAAGTATATATTTAATGTGACCTAAACTCAAGACACATGCTTATTAATATTCTACATTCTAATTACTTGGGAAGGGAACGAAAAGACTTTATAGGTTTCGTATTCATATCGATACTTAATCGGTATAGATATCTTGAATGCGATTCTACACCATGTATTGTACCGATACTTTGATGGTATTGTAAGCTACATCTCTGTACCAGCACACCACAAGTCCATATGCGATGTGCGTACGCTTTTGGTGGAGAAGCGGGATTCAACCATAAACCACAACCTTTATGGTAGAGTTCGCTGCCACCAGCTTGGTTTCCCCAAGCAATCAAACACTCGATATATAATAATAATAATATATAATAACAATATATGTAATAACAATAAAACATTTAATTCAAATTAAATAAAGCTCTGAATATTTACAAATGTAGACAAACTCGCAAATCATAAATACAAGTTTGAACTTGTTATTACTTGATATTGCTATCTAAAAGCAATAATTACACACAGTTATAACTACTGGTGTTATGAATTAACTCGGAAATCTACCCAGATTATCCGAAGTTCAAAAAGTTCCAAGTTGCTATCTCGAAATAAATAACTGTTCCAAGCTATGTTATTCGCGCCTATAGCAGGTAATAGAATTACCGCAGCAATTCTCAGTGGTCTGACGACCAAACTAACCAAGTTACATATTAAATAACTTGCGTACTTCTATACGCTTTCGCACTTGTCTCAAAGTCTGAAAGCCTCCAGTATAAAAGTCACTTAGGAGCTGAAATCCCTCCAATATATATTGAGACGGAGGTCACGTGACTACCACTTCGCCCGTTTCCAACACCCCATCTCGGCTTGGTCACTCCTCAGCTTCCGAGAAAAACTGCCTTTTCGGATGAACACTATTTCTGTCAAATACTGAAATATGCCATACACACTCATTTTCCTTCTCCGGGCGTTCATCTCAGTTTTGAGAAGTAGATGGGAACTGGTCAATCTCTTCACAATACGAGAGGTCTTAACGCGCACCTTTCCTTGTTTGGGCGGCGACGGGCCTGGCTCTTAATCGCCTTTGGTATTTCCGGCGAGCTCAGTGCTTAAAAATGTTATTTCAAAATCTGTACTGGCCACAATGTTACAATCTCCAAGGCCAAGAAATTTGTGGAGCTCTACCTTCCGCGATCCCCAAAAATCTACCGGAGGTATACTTTAAGTTATTTAAATAAAAATACATTTTCACAACACGCTGAAGTTTCGGCTACCTTTATTTGTGAAGCACTCAGTCCTGAGAAAGGCCAAAGTGATGACGTGCGACCCCGAAGGTTGGGACACATGAGAAATAGAAAGTGATGTTACTCGGTGTTTGTCTAAAATATATTTTGCTTAATTTAATTACTGCAATACAGAACTTGTTGAGTGAGCCAATACGTTTGTCGAAATCAATAAGGCTGAAACGTTTGGCATGTCCTGAATAGGAGTTTTTATTCAGTTCTCGACAGCGAAAATAATCTTAATTATTTTTAAGATTCGAACAAGGACAAAAATCAGAAAACTACAAATATAACGTTATATGCATTATTACCTGTAAGTTTTGTTTGCCAAAAAGCATAAGACTGCAAAGGGGTAACGTACGTTTACACGTTATTGCCAATAAGGCCCATACCACTCAGGAATAATTTTGCATAATTCCCTTCCCAAAAATATATGAATAAATTGTTTCTCTTCAAATCCGCGGTTAAAAGATATCTAATGTGCTGTAGTTTCTAAAGTGTTAAAGATTTTACAGATTTTAACAAAATAAGTTAACAAGTGTTTCAATCTCCCAATAAATATTGTTTTCCATAAGGTTTTGGATGATGAAAGTGATGTTAATATCTCTTACACTTTACCACACCTTTGTTAATGTACTCTAGATACAAATTAAATTCCTGTTTTCATACATGTTCTTTTTGCTCTTCTTTGTATTTAATAGTTTATATTTTTTATCTGTAGGCAATCTTAGCTCGGTTGTGTACATGATCTCTGTAGTCCCATCCGGGCCCGGGTTTTCTTCAGGGTTTTTCTGCCCTTGGACCCTTGATCGGAATTGATGGGATGATCCCTTGCTTGTTTCCGGAGAGTAACAATTTATTTTCTCTCACGTGGACGTATGGAATTTGGAACTGCCTTTTTTGACAATAAAGTTAATGTGTGTGGTGCACTTCCCGCATGGAACAACACGGATTCTTCTCCAACATTTAAAAGAGAAAAAATAATAACAACAACACGAGCATAATTAATACCCGCTTAATACGAACAGTGTAGCGTGAAATTAAAAATGTTTCGTGAGTCAAGGTTTTAAGTAGCGCACAGAGGCATTAGTTATGATGACGTGAAGACGAATCGTGAACTCTAGACATTGGGAGATATGAACCAACATAAGATTGATCATTCGAATCA
This sequence comes from Laupala kohalensis, assembly GCA_002313205.1. NCBI lineage: Eukaryota > Metazoa > Arthropoda > Insecta > Orthoptera > Trigonidiidae > Laupala > Laupala kohalensis. The sequence goes on along the minus strand of NNCF01133384.1, from coordinate 322,462 downwards.
TTAATTATCGTAAATACCGTCACTTACTAACGAATATAAGACCGGACAACTAACAACTGCACAACATAAGATTAAATTTTAAACATAAGTGAATAATAATTTTCACTTATATTTTCTTTGTCACCATATGATCTGGGTGCAATATTTGTTATGAGCGTCGTGTAGTATGTACTCGTAATAGCGGATTAAGTGTGTAAATATCTGTGTATTAAAGTTGTGTACTTCTCTTTTACGGTTGGTGAATGTAAGTCAATTAAAAGATAGTTTTTTTGTGGGGCTTTACGGCTCGTCGACATCAAGGTCATTAGAGCCCTAAAATTTTGTACAGGTAGGGAAAATGCAGTTACGCACTAAGGAGAACCAACATGACTCTCGCCGCGTGTGGGACTCGCCGAATGACGCAACCATACCCACTAAAAACCCTCCTGAATTACAATATATCAAAACATATCTCAAAACATTGAGGACAAAGAATGAGGGGTAAGACAAAAAAAGGGGAGGGACAAAAAATGAGGAAAATGAAAGATACCCTAGCGTCGGGATCGAAAAGAACAAGAGGTGATCAAGGGAGGTCAGGAAAGAGAAAGGAAGCAGATTAATATGTGGAAGCAATGCCAGACAAGTAATTGGAAGTAACTTAGATAGTTAATTCATGAGATGTTATAATATCTTATTTTCACGGAATTATTTATTTAATAATAATACTCTATATTCAAACACAAAACTATTGAAATAAGTATTCCATTAGTCGAGATACTAGTGGTAAGTGATTACAAATATAAACAAGAGTACGTTTTAAATATCGAGGTATTGAGCTATTTACACAACTATTTATTGTGCTGTAAATCGGTTAACGAAGAAGCTCGGATTCATTAGAAGAAATAGGGCAAATGAGCCTCAGTGCACCCTTACTCGGAACTTTGGGTTTCGAACCTAAATAGATCCTAAGTTACTTTTTCTCGTCGGTTTTAACTAAGGCTCTGTAAGTGCGAGTATTCGCATGCGCCATTGAAACCACCCTTGAAACAAATACATGTGAATAAGGCATTGAAAAAATATTTTACATTAATTTTATTTTTACTGAAGGCAGTGCAGTATAAAAAAGAGTATTTATAACACGTGGTTAACATTACTGTATACGAATAAATATTAATTATAGTATCGTCAAATTCATTTTCGGATGTTGACAAATAGGTGATTACAATTGAATATATTTTGATAACATAAAATTACTGTAAATCCTAGTGAAATTTATACATGAGTATTGTATAGTTGTTAAACAATCATTATTTTGTTAAATATTCTCACTGCCAATTCAAGTTTGTAAGATATCGAGGTTCTGCAGAAATGGATAAATGTAAAACCTATAACTGTGTAATAGTATGTTGACAAAATAATACGTAGTGTAATACAACAATACACTTTAATAATGATAAAAAATTTGTCTCATATATTGAATTACATTTGCTAAAGAATTTTTTGGTTAAAATGTTACATAAAATCACGCGATTATAAAACTAATAAAAATCAAATTGTAATATTACCATATCACGATCAGTTGCAGAAACTACTCACAGTTTAATTACAATATTTTTTCTTCCAGAACTTATAAAAATGTGATAGATTCTCAAAATTAAAGTGGGACGATTCCTATGCTTACAAGTGATATGCCAAATATTTTAACTCCATATGGCGCCTGAGAATATCTGTATTTACAGTGTTTAAGTTTTAAGTGACAAGATTTTCAATGTCAAAGAAAATTAGCGAGCAGTTTATGACGGGAATGAAGGAATAAAAGATGTTGTGGAAACAGCAGATTTGCTCATATGTCTATATTAAAATATTTTCAAACATTAAATTATTATATCTTCATAATTTGGGTATTTTTCTTATGAATTGAGGCTCTTATTCCTGGGGAAATCGAGATGTTGCGTTGCTGGAGATATCTAAGTATCGAACCGGCATTTGTCTGGAGTGAGGAAACTCACCTGAAAACAGAATAGAGAGTGAAGACGCTTCCACTACGCCACGGCTGTGAGCGCGATGGTGTTGGCTCCATCTCGCACCGAGGGCAATAAATAACTCCACTCTCTGAGAGCCTTGAAGAGAACTTTCTTTATTGACATTAATTCATTACAAACATATTTCATTATTTATTAATGTTCTTCCCGTATAACACTTGCATTTATGTTAATAGCATATTATTTTAAAAAGTAGATTCAGTTCTAGGAACATTGCAATCTGAGCACGGTTTAACTATCATTGCTGTTTCAAATAATCTGACTTCTTTTAATAAATAAATAATAAATAAATTTGTCAAAAAAAACAGTACAGACTGCGTATGACCACGTGGAGGACAATAAACTGATTTACTCTCCGGAAGCAAGCAAGGGGCCATCCCATGAATTCCGATCAAGGGCCCTAAGGCAGAGGCGGATTCAAAAATTTCAGCAAAAATTCCTAGATAATATAAAAAGTTAGCTACGAGTTATAATACATATATTATGTCAATATGTTTGTAATTTAACGCAAATATGTTTGTAAATTTACATGTACAAATTATTATCGAACTATAGATTATTCTGAGTATAGTGTTTAAAAATCATAAGAATTGAAATAACACTAAATTCACGATTTATTGTTACAATAAACACGCCCCTAGACAAAGCCTAGAGAACCTGTATGATAAATCCGCCTCTACCAGAAGGAAAAACGGAGAAAAACCCGGGCCAGGATGGGGCTACAGAATTTATGTACACAACCGTGCCAAAGTTGAGTACACATAAAACTAAATTAATATGAGCCATAAGACAACACAATCATGCAAGAAAATAGTTTTTGAAATTGTTATAAGTTGTTTAAAAAGTACTACAGCAATGGCGTGATAAAGTACAAGACGAATTTAACTTTTGTTAAAATCAATAAATTCTTTTACAGTGTAGAAGCACTGGTGCAGGAGGTAGTTTTTAACCGCGGATTTGAAGATATTCAATTTCATAATATCTTTTATATTCTTGGGCAGGGAATTATATAGAACGATTCCCGAATGGTATGGTCCCTTTTGGCAAAGAGTGGTTGACACTCTAGGGCGATGAATATTACTACTATTGCGTGTATAGTGTTCGTGAACGAGACTGTTTCGTATAAAGCAAGGGTGGCACTTCAGTAATTCGGTCTTAACAAACACGACTGTTTCATAAATATAAATGCAGGGAAGTGTTAAGATATTTAATTCCTTGAATAAAGGTTTACAAGAGTTTCGGGGGTGAGATTTACAAATTATCCGAACTATCCTCTTCTGAATTCTGAAAGTTTGAATACTCTGACCGGAATTGCCCCAGAAGGTAATGACGTAACGTAAATGGGAGTAAATGTTTGCAAAATAAACGCAACGGGAAATACGTGGACTAACTACGTTAACTAAGATTCGGAATGCTTAATTGGGAATTAAGATCGTCAACGTGACAATTCCATTTGAGGTTGTCTTGAATACCTAAGAATTTTGTCTTGAATACCTAACAATACCTAAGAATTTTGTATTCGTAACATTTTTTAATTGTGTTCCGTTTAAAGAAAGAGAAACCGGTAAAGATTTTGTATTACTATTGTGAAATGACATAGACACTGTTTTGTCAATGTTTACAAGGAGACGATTTGCATGGAATCAAGTCGAAACGTTAGACAAAACTTTTTGAGCGTTGGCGTGTTTACATAATAGATTAGTGTCATCGGCAAAGGAACCATTTTGAAATCTGATGTGGATGATGACATGTCGTTCACATACAATAAAAAGAGTATAGGGCCGAGAATTGATCCTTGGGGTACTCCGCAAGTAAGTGGCTTTGTTTCTGAAAGACAACGCTCAAGTATTTTATTTTTAGTATAGGATATTTCTACTTGTTGATATCTATCTTTTAAATAAGAAGTTAGCCATTGATGTGGAAGTCCACGAATGCCTAAAGAATGCAATTTGGTAAGGAGAATTCCGTGATCGATGACATCGAATGCTTTGGATAAGTCAAGAAAAACACCCTGAGGATTTTCTCCACTGTCTAGAGATGTGGTAACATCGTTTAAGAAGGAAAATATGGCGCTTGTAGTGGAAAAGGATTTCCTAAAACCGTGTTGATCGTCAGAGAGAATGTTATATTTTGATAAAAAATCTAGAAGACGCTTATAGAACAATTTTTCTAGGATTTTTGAGAAAGTGGGTAGTAGAGATATTGGTCGATAATTTCCAATATTAAGTTTGTTTCCTTTCTTGTGTAAAAGTTTCACTTTAGCTCTCTTAAATATGTTAGGAAACACCCCTTCCGATAAAGAACTATTAAAAATATTTATGAGTGAATTTAATATAGCGTGGGACGAAATTTTAACAATAAACTCGGATATATCATCTGTGCCTGTTGAAAATTTGTTTTTTATTGAGCTAATGTTTCTCATGACTTCACTGGCGTTAGACTTCCTTCGACGTACATCTCATTTAGACAAACATTCTATTAAACGTCTAGAATATAAACAACATTTTTATCGTGAACTAGAAGTATGTAATCGGAATTGCTAGTGAAGAATATCGCGTGAAAGTGTATTCTTTTTCTTTCTTCAATATTTATCATTGTATTCGATATGAGCACTAAAAAATGGTGATCTAAAATGAATGGTCATGTTTGAATAAAACGTAACGAATCCGAGCGATCGCCCCGAATGTTTTCCTGACTTCGACCACCTCCGATAAAACTGTTTCAAAAACCACCCGCCGACGTAAGTGGCCCGGAGTAATCGACCCGCGTCCCATTACCTTTCTAAAGAGCGACCGTCTCTTATTGTTCGACGAGCAAAAACCTCCGTACACGACGGTCCCTAGCGTGCGGAATAAGCAACTGCAGAGTAGTGATTTCTCCGTTCAATGCGTAATAGACGAGGACGGAGGGCTGCGGGCGTTGGGAGGTTAATGAAGGCTTCGGCTGGCAACGGATGATCTACCTTCGAATTCGTCGCCGGAGGGACAGGTGATGGTTGGCTTTGGATGCATGACTTCGACTCATAGGCGCCCCACGTTTGTGCACGAAATCGAATCAGGTTCTTTTGTCTAGTACCTTATGTCTTTTTCTTGGGTCACTGATCATACGTCCTGCGTTTCTTTTTGAAATCCAAAATAGTTTTGACAAATCAAAAATAATTTCGTAAAATCCAAAAACATGGAAAATCGAAAAAATTATGGAACCCAAGTTAATTGTATAAAATTTAAAAGAACGTAAAAATCAAAACTATTTTGTGAAATTCAAAATATTTTTGTAAAATTCTAAATAATTTTATAATATTGATAATAAAATTGTAAAATTAAAAAAAATGTGAAATCCAAGATAATATCTAGATAATTTTGATAAATTTTCGAATGTTTTTTAGGTAAGGTTTATACTTAACGAGTCATGTAATGCAAATGGAAAAGTAAGATTCTATTCCTACCAGTCGTACATTTCTAAAACCAAAAAGCTCGTTTTTACAGAAAATTTCCCAAAAAAATTCTTCTTTACGATCATGCGCAGTTGACTTTTAATAAATTATTTCTCTTCGAATAAAAATATTTTTGAGAATTCGATGCCATGAGTAATTCGAAACTTCATATTAATCGTATCTACTCTGAAAAAGCTCTCTTAATATGAAAACCGTACGCTGTGATTGAATGTGATATCTAAATTCAGGGAAAGGATTTCTTCAAATGTTAGGATGTGACATCCCAGCCATGTTGTTCGTGTAGTATAAGGTTGGGATATCATATCCAAAGAGGATAGGAGATCTCCTTTCCTTCCTGTGCGTTTAGATCTCTTTAGACAATAATCAAATACAACTCGTAAGTGTTCTTTCATTGTATTTTCACACGCCGCCATAATGTAAACTAATTTTTGTGTTGAAATTTTCGTAAATATTAATCCATATCTTGAGTATGAGAATTTGAAAGATTCTCTACATTAAACAAGAGAGTTCTTTTAAAATATTTTATTTTTATTGATCTCAGAAAATATCTAATTCATTAAAATACGGTTTCAGAATTTTGTATATACATATCTTAAAAACTGAACATAGCTGGTATATATTTATCACAGTTCTAACGTTTGGTTCCAAGAATAATTCAATCTCCTCTCAAATTTTAACTGACATAGCCTTAGGCCAAGGGTTGAGAAGCGACATATTACGCCTCTTTATATACCACTTACGGTCTCTTTATTCCTCGTTATGTAAGGTACTACAGAATAACACCTTTCTACCTGGTGGTTTTCTCACCTCAACATAAAGATGTTATCACAAAGTGAAAGTGTAATTATTAATTATTATATTTTTATCTTTTAAGTGAAATGAATTCTATGTTGAAATGTCGCTTTTGGGCGCACCATGAAATGAAAGAGTGGAAATAACAGAAAATATGTCATACAACTAGCTCAATGTATTGAGTAACATTTTTGGTAACACGATTTTTAAAAATATTCACAATTCTTCAGTACAAAATAATAAATCTCAGATTAACCTTGTAGACAGTCTATCGATAACAAATTGTACACGTATCAGTATTCTAGTAAAACAAAATAATCTCTCCACATCTAAATATTGGGTTACAACATTATCAAAATGAGAGTTCACTGAATAATACAGGATTTTAGTATCATACCCGTTTCACCTCTTATTTTATTCAAATATAATAGAGAAATAGTGTTGAAATAAAGAGAAAATAAGTTGAACTCATGTTGGAATTTACACATGTTTTGTTTCAATATTCTTTTAGACACACGATCATCTCTCAGAAAATGTTAAGAAATGAAATAAGGGTAAAAGTCGTCCTACACTAGCGTCAGTAAATATACTTAGCACGTTCAACTCGATGTATCATAAACAGTACTGTTTAATAAATTTTCTAACTTCATTATTTCATCATCTACGTATACTAACAAACGGTATGGCACCTCCCATCGCTAAAAAAATTCGCTATGACAAAAAATAGAGGATATTTTATACGCATGAAAAATTACACAGAATTTTAAGGTTATTTATAAAATTTTAAGTTCATACTTGAATGTTTTCTATGAACTTGTAGGTTATGAATACCGTGAACAATATTTGTACTATTAGAATGACATAAATTTTATATCTATTAGTTCAGTAACGCAGTCATAAGATCGTATTTACAACCATGGAGAATATATTGTACTAAAGTATACCGTATTCAAACAAAGCCGAAACAAATGCGGCTGGGATTTTGTACAAGATATAATACGTTTCTTTCTAACAAGTGTAACTCCCTATATTTTCATATAAAGGTTCGAAGTAATATGGCTGTCCCAAGCAACTCCTCTCGCGATGTCAAACAACAGTGTAGGTTAAAACCACAGAGTTACTCTCGTCGGTGGAATGGGACGTCTCAAGGAACATAACTGTTTTCAGTCAGGAAGAAGATTAGCGCGAATAGGTTACAATGAAGAAAAGGTTATATCAGACCGCCAATGTACCAATTTTTTCCTTCCCATTAAAGAAGGCATGGTGGTGATAGAAATAAACAGACGTCCAGAAATTCCCGTCTTCTCTTCGGAGAGTACGTAGAGAAAATAACTCAAAATATAAAAGCGTAAAAATAGTTCAGGAATTTTATGTCGAGAATTTTTTATCTACCAACACTCCGAAGAAAGAGGCGAATTTTGGGACTGTAGTGACTGCTGTTTTGTTTGAGGCAAAGAGAACCACTCATGTCAGCGAGAGCTGATAGTTCGCGGTCGCGCTATTCGAGGCGCGGCGATCAATGATTATATACGAGCACTGTTATTTACATTTAATTGTTTATAGTACGAAAGACGTTAAAAACAGCGTATGAAGTTGCATTAATAGAGGATAGAAACTATGTTGCGTTAACAACACATTGATACAACACAGTAAATTAGTTGCGTTAACAACACAGTAAATTAGTTTTTTTCCCTCCACGTGGTCATACGCAGTTTGTACTGTTTTTTGACAATAAATTTATTATTATTTATATGATATGATTATAAGGTTTATAAGGATATATATATATATATATATATATATATATAGTATGGCATATTGACACAATTAGACTCGCTTCTCTATCACAAACGTGGGAACAGTGGATCGCCTACGAGATAGTTCATTTACTCACTACTTGGAACGGAACGTGATACCAGAGCAAAGCAAAGATTGGAGGAGAATGTATGTATTTTTATCTTGATAATGTTCCACTTATGCATAACCTCATTCGATTATAATTCTGAGGTCGAAAATATGAATTGTACAAAAATACAATGATTTATATGATAATTATATAGTAATGTGCTACGTTTCAAGTACTGTCGTAGAAACCTACAGTACCTACTCCGCATTACGTGTATTACAAGATATTACAGCTTTTAACGAGTCACTATGTTATCTTTACAAAAATTGATCAAATATTTTTTTAGTCAAAGAATCATTGTAGAGTGTATTTTTGCACTTGTGATATTGATATGCTAGGTAAACATAATCATGAAATGTGTTGGTTTTATTTTCAGCGCGTCACGAGGAAATGTAATAAAATGAAACGAAGACAAACAACATCGATCGAAATCGTCACCAATTTCCAATCCTTATTGACAAGACCTCCTCCCGAACCACCCCATCCCTCATCCTTCCGCAACTTGCGTCGTACAATCGGAAACGGCAAATCCGCAGATGTAACCTCGCTTTAGAAACACATTTCATCAGGGTCAAATACNTGTGTATAAGAGACAGCCCTAACCCCCCCCCCGCACCCTCTTTCATCGACCTGTGGTTCACATTCCGAAGCCGCATGCGACCAAACAGCCCCCAGGCACGACGATTACGCGACCCGTTGGCTCCGAACAGAACACAGCGACCTCCTCCCCAACACGACGACGCGAACTTCCGACAAAGGATGCGCAGTGGAACAGGTTGCTTAGGAACGAGGACGAAACGCATTTCACCTCTATATCGAAACAAAGCAAGCACACGTAAACTGCTATTTGTACGCGTTAACGGAGGCATGAAGAAGACACTAGGGAATGGAAAATCTACAGTACAAATGTAATTACCCAAATACCCATATAACGTTCTAAAATTATAAATTAAAAATAAGTACAAATAGATTGGGGGACTTTGGATACGCAAATATTAGAATGATTGCATACGTTGCTTGCAGACACAAAAATCTGATGAAATTTAATATTGTAGCACTTGCGGCTACTAAAGGACACATAAAAGAATCGTAAATTCCTTATGCAAGTTACTTTCAAAACAGAGTATAAACTGTTTTACACATTTACACAAAAATGCTAAATAAAATGAGTGCTTTCACTGAATTTCACGTGAAATGTCCCCAAAAAGAAGGGCTATTCATGTAAAAGAACATGTTTTCCAAAATTCGGATTACTAACGGGTATTTTGATTATTGGTTCCGGATAACTTGATATCTACTGTACCTTCATAATTAAAAGACGGTGTATTCGAGTATTGTCCTTTACCCTGTATTCTCACGTGAATTCCTAACAGTACAATGAAACTTATAGAAGCAGTGAGTGGAGGGGGGGAAACTGACTCTTACCCATCATAGACCTGTTTATGTTTATTTTAATCTCGTTTGTTTACACAGTCCTAGAAGATGTCGGTATACTGTGATGTATATCGGATGATTACATAGTTACTTTGTGTTCAGTGAGAAAGAAATTAGAAAGTTTTTGCATAACGTATATGCTTCATAGCGTATATGTTACGTTGATGGTGCTATCCGCGCGACGTACATGGTGCAATCGATGCATTTTGCATAGCGTATCTTCGAACAAAATCATACAAAAACTGTAAACCCAAACAAACTACCTCTATGCAAGCGTACACGATTGAACTGTACTGTGAGTACATAGAACGTGTGCATACGGCACACACAACCTACAAATCTCTGGCATACCCTCTCTGATATCAACATAACCTCAAATCCAGACCAGAATCCGCCACGACCCCTCTCTCACTAGTGTACCACTAATATCAGTGGCACAACAGAGGAGTTGTGACGTACTACTATAGGAGCGTTAGTGTACCACTAACTTCTGAGCATGAGCACGAGCATTTAAATCTCGTGGTATTTTGACATAAGCAAATACACAGACACGTCTACGAAGTTAACGCATGGCATACCTTGAGCATGATTAAGGTTTGAAAAGATTTCATGGCGTATACCATACCTCGCAGGTACGCTATGCAAAATCTACCTATTTATTGCTAGTTCTGTAGAAATGTTCGGTTGGTTACTATAGTTCGGGAAGAGACAATGAGATAACAGGCTGGGATGTGAGGTTCAAATATTCAATGTGGGGTTAAGAGAAAGGAAAGGATTTCTCTTTGTAGACTTGTGATTGCGCACTAAGCTTAAGATCCCGGGTTTGAAACCCGGTCCCGTCTCCCATTTTCATTCACTATAACATAATTGATCTGTTACTTGGCGATGCGGCTAACAGATATTTATGATGGGACCAGAACTCCAAGTTAGTCAAATCACTGAGATGTATAATTGTTTTCTTTACTTTTATCGTAATTATTTTAAAACAACAATAAAAATAATAACGAAAAAACATGATTAAATTTGTTTCTATCAGTCTGTAACGTCGGCGCCAAGACATTCTATCAATTTGTGAAAAATTAATATTTCTTTGCATTTCACAAGCCGGTTAAGAAGCTTACAGGAAGTGGCCGGTCGGCGCTAAGACGGAAGTGCGACGAACTTGGGACTTACCCTAAGCCTCTTCAGTTATTGAGGTATTGTTTGAATATACACCTTTCACTTCTAAGGAAGTTACAATTGTTTTCGGAGAATGCGGCCTGCGACGTTGACCCATGCGAGGTCCACTGGAATGTAGGTGTACCTCAGAAAAGAAGGATTTTAAAACGCGGTGAATAAAGTACGTCGCCGGATGTAAAACAATGAGAGATCTTGAAGAGAGTGTTTGCGGTCAGCTACTTGACGCCTACGGCGCAGTCTCTGCGTTCCTAGAAGCCGAAGGGGTGAACCAAGGGGCGTGGTTATTCGCTGATCAGGTGACTTCTTGTACTGTATATATTGGGAGGAGTGAAGATCCTCAGGGACTCTTTACGTGGGAGTAGAGTTCGCCGGCACTGAGATGTGACTGGGCTAGACTAGGTCGTGGAGACCAGATGTTCGTTAGGCTGCTGCGGTAGTCTTAATAAAGTCATTACTAGTTGCGAGGGTCGTAACTAGTATCAGTTAGTTGTTGGGGGAAACAACTTATAATTTTGAAGGTTCAGATAACCTGATGGTTTTTACTATTTATTTGTCTTCAACTAAATTCATCCAAGTGTAATCAATGCCTTCCGATAGCATTACTTGTGTAATAACAGATTATTAAATGTATTAATGATTTTGGGAGTTTGTCTCCGCTTGTAAATTCAGATTTCTAGTTAATTTGTATTAAATCATTATTTATTGTTATTACACGTGTGTTTGATTGCCTTAGAAACTGGGCTGGTGGCAGCGACATCTACCATAAGGGTTGTGGTATATTTATGTGGATCCTACTTTTACCAAAAGAATACTAACATCGCATCAGGGCTTGAGGCGTGATGTTACACAGTCGAAAAAAAAAATTCAGGAACTCTCTTGACTCGATTGAAATGCTTAAGAGCATGTAACAACATGGCGGCTGAACACAACGCTTTCGTGATTTATGCATCTCACCTCAGAAAAAGTTAAATAGTTTTATCAAATGTCCGGTGACCTATAGATAAAAGTTATGTAAAAACTACCACGGAAAATTTACAACAAATCAAAGTACACTTACAACACTTTAGTGATTTAGAAGTTGGTCTTATTTTGTAAATAAGTGTTTTCTCCATAAGACGCCATGTATTACACCATCAATTATAATTGCAATTATTTCATTTACATGGCCAGTGAGGTAATTTTTACGTTGAAATCACAATAAGCACATGGTACTTTGTTTATTTACGCCGATTTAAGATATTTTAGTGATTTAATTAAACCTAGGCTTCTACTACTTTAAGAGATTTTCGAGTGTCAACTTCCTAAAACTGACTCCCTAGCCGCCTTCCCTTCAGTTATAGATATCATTACTGTTTAAGTGATATTTTTGTCCATTTGTTGAAATGGAGGGTAAAGAGGATTGGAAAATGTCCGTCCCCATGTGTTAAGTTGTTGTTGTTGTTAATCGAACTCCGATCGCCGACGCGTGTCAACGGTTTATGGACTGGGAATTGGGCGGCGATCCACCACAATCAACAACAAATACATGCGCGGTATTTAACGAGGAATCTACCGCACGTCCAGCGTGATGAGCTCGCGTAAATTAAGGGGAGGCTTTAATAGTGGGGTTATGTTTATAATCATTTCATTTGAATACTCTTTACGGAGTAATTTTTGAGCACACTATAATGTTCTAAATAATTTTTACATTAAAATTAGAGATAAGATTGAAATTAAGCATTTAATAGAAACAAGTTAAACAATCAATTGTTAAATCATGAACATTAAAACAATGCCTTTGACTATAAAAGAAAATATCCACATGTGTTACAACACACCGCAAGCCCAGATGCAATGTGCGTAGTTTTTGGGTAGAAGCGGGATTCAACCATAAACCACAACCTTTATGGTAGAGTTCGCTGCCACCAGCTTGGTTTCCCCAAGCAATCAAACACTCGTGTAATAACAAGTAAATATTTAATTCAAATTAAATAGAGATCTGAATATTTACAAATGTAGACAAACTCGCAAATCATAAATACAAGTTTGAATTTGTTATTACAAAGATATTGCTATCTAAAAGCAACAATTACACACAGCTATAAATACTGGTCTTATGAATTAACTCGGAAAA
>NNCF01133384.1:282467-299202 GCA_002313205.1 Laupala kohalensis | reverse complement strand
GCAAAAAATATGTCATATATCCAAATCTTCAATGTCATATATCCAAATTCAACATCAACCTGGGGAGGGATCTATTGGGCAGAGATATTAGTGTCGAATCCATTGTTCTGAGAGCTGATGAGATGAATAGTGGGACTCCTGATGCTTTTTAAGTAAGTTAGACAATTTGGTGGTAAGAATGTTAACACCCTCAGCAATGAAGTGGGAATTTTTTTATTTTATTGTAGTATTTGTAAATAGGAAATGTAGCGTGCTATTGAAGGTTATCTACATGGAGCGATAGGAGGTACGAGTTGGGTGGTAGGTTATTGTTGGTAGCTGTGTCGCGTAGCTGGGTGTACCAACAACTTGGCGCACATGGAGGTTTTAGCAGGAGTTGTTAGTAATATAGTTATTGATACTGGCAGGAGGTGGAATGAAAAAGGAAGGTTCGCTTTCCTGTAGTCAGAGCTATATGAACGGGGACGTTAATGTAAAAACTACAAAAAATTTCTGGCTCCACCGGGAATTGAACCCGGGATGACTTGGTGATGAGGTAGAATGCTACCACCTGAACCACGGACGGGCAAGAAGAGAGAATTGGGTGACATATAAAAGTACTTGAAAACAACCGATGTTAGTCTCGATTCCATACTTTTCTAGGACGCAAAGATGAATAGTTACACTCCTGTATGACTCTCATGGACACCGTTGGGTTCGTTCAGTTAGTGGAATATTAAACGAATGGCTGGGAGAACTCCCACCATCATTCGAGTGCGAGGCGAATGGAATGACATTGTAGTTGAGTGAGTTGCCGTCTGCGCACCGCAATCGCGTGGCACTTTCCCGTAATGAGAGGCGAGCGATCTTTTACGCAGAGCGCCTCGTGAAATCGGATTGCGAAGGATTTATGTCGTGGTCATGGCAGGGACGAGTAGAGCATCAACGAATTGGGTTCGTGGCCTGAGCGCAGAGGGAGGACCAATCGGGAACTCGCCAGATTATAAGGACCTCGTTTCATGGAATAAAGGTCTCCATTCCAACGTGAAAATGTCGTTATGATAACCCTCTAGCTGTGTCAGGCATAAAGAAAGAATTAAATCAGACTGGCAAAGAATTTGAAAAGGAACGATACATGAGAATACGAGAAAATTGAAAACGAAGAACTTCATAAAACTGTTCTTCCTCGAAGAGAATATGTCACTTTCCAGTTGATTTACTGTTACAAGCATATCAAACTTCATGGGTGAGATTGAAACAAACTGAGATACAGTAGTTACGGTATTCGACAATTCAAAGAATGCTTTTTTCCCTTAAATTTTCTGACATTGAAAAGATTATATCCATCCTGGCCCGGGTTATCCTCCTTTCCTTTGGGTAGAGGCGGATTTTATATCAAGCTATCTAGGCTCCTGCCTAGGGGATGCGGTCTATTGTAATAATTAAACTCGAATTTATAGTTAATTTAATAGTTACGATTTATGAACTATACATTCCGAATAATCTATTACGTACTTGTAAACTATTTGTTTGTGTTTTATTAAACACAAATTTGTTCGAATTATAATTTGGAGCTAACTTTGTATTCTTATCTTTTCATCTGTCTCTGTTTTATGGCCCTTGATCGAAATTGATGGGATGGTCCCTTGTTTGCTTTCGGAGAGGAAATTAATTTATTGTCCACCAAGTTTATAACTTTTTTTTGACAATAAAAATTTATATGAAACAACAAAAGATTAGTTTTACTTATTTTGCTCAACACGAAAAAGCGAACACTCTCAGAGAATTAACATAATTTTTCAGAAACTGAGGGAACGTTGGAAATGATGGTATCATCATTTTCTACAGCGACAATAGCGATGTATTAGTGGAATCAAAAAATTAAATAATTAAATGAGGATTTTGTGTGTAAGTTTATAATATACAAGTTTCGACGCAATACTGTCATCACTTGCTTTCATAGCTATGCTTTCTTCACCACGGAATACATCTCCCTACGCAACAAGCGACGCGCGCGTGGCCAACGGACGTATCTAGCGGAACCCAACGTGGTTCGGCGACCGGCGTCCTCCTACCAAAGCGAAGGCCGCTGCTGTGGAGTTCGGGACTTCCCCTCCCACAAACAACCCCTCTGGCTAATAGGCACGTGGTTAATGGATCGCGTCAAGCACGCACCCTTTCGCTTCCTCTCACTGCGCAGCGCTAGTGGCGACCCCTCGCCGCCACTCAACTGTTTCCGTCTCCCACACGCCGACAGTCAGCTGTCGAGTGACATGATTTTAGTTTTCCATACATGACACATTTACTTCTCTCTCCACGTTAGTAGAAGACGATGATCTTTTCCAAACAAAATACCAGAAATAAAGAAGTATTATATGAAAAAAAAATTAATTAAAATTAATATAAAAATTTAATTCAAATGCACAAAATAAAAACTTGGGGAATTTTGAAAAATATTTAAAAATCAATAAAATAGCCATCAACTGGTAA
Organism: Laupala kohalensis; assembly: GCA_002313205.1. Classification (NCBI taxonomy): domain Eukaryota; kingdom Metazoa; phylum Arthropoda; class Insecta; order Orthoptera; family Trigonidiidae; genus Laupala; species Laupala kohalensis. The sequence continues at coordinate 296,733 of NNCF01133384.1, read as the reverse complement.
AATATTAACTGTGGATCGAGTCAAACTTAATTACTACATGTATCACATTCCTCGACAATTTCAATCGACGGAGGCAAAATGTTTCTATGAAATATCCATTTTATAGGATATAAAACATGTATTGAATGCATTTTCAAAATAGAGATCAATTCGATAATGAGGAAAATTTGAATGAATACAAAAGCAGAGATGTAGTTGCACTAATTTTAATCCTACGCTCAATCGACGAATCGACGTATCAAAATCTCACGGTTGCTTGAAAGATAGTTCGTGAGAGAAGAAAGAATGTGATTCACCCATTATAGACAAGAGTTTAATGAAAGACGTTGTGGAAATCTAGGTAAATATTTGAACGGTTTATGTGATTATAAGCTGCATCGCAAAACAAATTGACTTAATTGGTCGAAATTGCAGATTGGAAAAATAATTAAAAGAAAGTCTCCTTCTAAATATGAGTAAAGTAGTAGTAATGCCCAATAAAATAAAACCGATGATCTTATTTAATGCTTGAATAATACTTTAGGGTTTTTAAATCAACTGAGAAGTAAAGTGTGACGAATTTAGATTTTCAAACGTTTCATAGAACTATTTTTTAAAATTATAATGGGTCATGAACCCCTTGCATGACTAATTGTATTGTACTGAATGTACTAATAATAATAATTCAGATATAACAAAGTATTTTTGGGTTTGCGGAAGTCGCGTAGGTCTCCGCTTGCGAGAGATTTGTCATGGCTATCCAGAAATGCTTGGCTATGTTTGGCGTTGTGGTAATGATTTAATAATTAGTACCCTGAAGAAGACCGATAGTAAGATGTCAGTTCTACATACCACGACGCGGCGGCTCACCCGGATAGCCAAGCAAAATGTGCCCTCCAGTGGCTAAGAGGTTAGCATGCTTGTTCACTACCAAGTCATTCCGGGTTCAATTCCCGGCGGGGTCAGAAAAGAATTTCACGTTAATGTCCCAGTTCATATAGCTGTGAATAGTGATAAGGGAACTCTCTTTCTTCTATCTACCTCCTCCTAGTATCAATAACTCTAACTATTATTAACTACTCCTACAAACATCCTTCACGTGGACCAAGTTGTTGGTAAACACATCTAAACCGCCCATCCATTAACAATAGCCCCACCATCTACATCCTATCGCCCCATGTTGATAAGCTTCAATAGCACATTTCCTATTTACAAATACTACAAAGAAAAAAAAAAGCAAAATTTTCATAATTCTTCTTACTTTAAATCTATGGGAAAAGGGTTTAGGCAAAATACGTCTGCTTGAAAATCTGAATCGTAAGCACTCAGAAGACACTCAGTGGTCGAATTCTGGGACGAGCTCTAAGTAATTGTACCTCCAATTATACCATTCCGATAATGATCCTCACAATGCTCGGTACCTACCCACCTCAACGGGAGTCACTTTCATCAGCGTCCAATTATAATGTTCCTCCATTACTCCACGACTTAGGATGTCACCGGGGATGAGAAAAGAGTCTTAATTAGTAAACAGGACAATATAATAACAGTAATAAAGTCACCTTCACTCGGCTCGCTTTGGGGTTGTATGTGACAGTTCCACCCTCGTCCACCTACCGCCGCCCCCACCACTCTTCCGCCCACGCGCTTGTTCCGCGCAGCTGCCACCGGAAGTGCTTCCGGGGGCGGAGGGGGGCGGCGCGTGCTCCTCTGCGTTTCCACCCCCACCGCCTGTCGCCCGCGGACGGAACTTGTTTGCTCACTGGGGAGGAAAATGAGCCACGAAAATGCATATAGCACGTGGTAAGAGAGGGTAATGGTTTTTGATTTTGACTGCTGGAATCGTGCTCCGAATATCTGGGGATTTAGAAATAAAATATTAAAGGATATATGAATCACGAGGCACGTGGGAGTGGTTTCATGGAACAAAGAATATTTCATTTCTCCTACAAAGACAGTTTCAATGTCAATTTATGTGTGTAGAAGTATTTCTTGCTTCGACCACGGTGACGAATGCTAGTGAGATCCAACTCTTCTTGAAACTTCTTGGGGGAGATCAGAGTCTAAATGGAATCCGAGTATTACAACTGCGATGGTAAACTTTCCAATCATCAGAGCTATACGAACTGAGACATAGAAGTGAAAAGCTACAATTTTTTCTGGCCCCGCCGGGAATCGAACCCGGGATATCTCCATGCCAAGCGCGTACGCCTTGAGCTATCGGAGGGGCTGTCAACGTATTTAATTATAATAATTTATTTTCCCTAGAAATCTCCTTACAGAGTAAAGAAGGAATATCCTCAACACACTGTCAATACGAGGTTCTCTTTTTACTATCTTCCTATTCATATTCTTTCTTCCTTTTTACTGATTTGTATTCCCTTTGTCCTCTATCTTTCTATATCGTTTGTTCGGCGCTATGCCACAATCATGTTCTCATTATATTAGTGTGTTATACAACTACGAGATGGGAACATGCTGTTTAATTCGCATTCGTTTGGTGAATCACATACACTTTTTCACAAACCACCAGTGATATTTAGTTAAATTTTTTTACATTATTAGCCTTAATACCTTCTTTCCACTGATTTGATAAACAAAACTTTATCCATCACCTTTTGCCAAAACTTGGTTTAAACTTTCATCCCGCAAAAAACTACTGATCGGATTACTCGAAACTTTCACGGTATTATTCCTTAAATTTGGGAATGGAATCTGACCCATGTTTCACTTTGACACGACATCAAAGCAAGAAACTTAACTCCAAAAAGGAGCAGTAACTATGGTATTTTATGTATACATTAAATCAGCAAAGTGTGTGGCATATATCTCGGAGGGGCTCCATGGATTTCAAAAAACTTTTTAGATGAAAGGGTTTTAATTATTATTACATTAAAATAGGGAAAAAATTGAGCGTAAAAAAAACTTCAGGTCCATTTATCTCAAAACTTATGAAATTCAACTCATTCATCCACTCAATGTTTCAATAGTAATATTCCATTTTATAATTGTACTATTTCCATTGTAGTATTTGTAAATGGGAAATGTATTGTACTATTTACGTTCATTTCTTGAATGTATTATAATGTAATATATTGCACGTCTGTTGGACTCCACACAATATTTTTTGTGAACTTTTAAACTATTTGGGGTCTTCTTCAGGCGTAACTAATATGTTTCGTTGCTGTTTAATATTAAAACTGAGATTTAAAATTAAAAGAAATAGCCTTGACAGTAAAAAAACTTCTTATTATTACTTATTATACACTTATCTTTTTCCGCTACAGATATCATTTACCTTCCAAATAATCGAAATAGTTTAATATTTCTATTTTTAGTTACTGTTTCAGTTCATTGAGAGTGTATACTAGGGTATAGATGCGCAGTTCACGGTACATTTTAGGGCTTCTGTAAGGCGCACGGGCCCTAAGCTCCGCCATATATATTGTATATTTTATGTTAAAATAAAACCCTTTTAAATTGAATTGAATGTTTCACATTTGTTACTCTCAAAGAAGTCACGAAATTGTTGGAGCATTGTGTTGAAAAAAAAATATCTTCAGTAAACCGTATCACTGACGACCTTCTCTCTGAAAATGCTAATAAGGAAAAGAAAATTGAAGTATCGTGTTTTTTATACTACGTTATTTTACATATGAAGGTGTCTTCATTTAAGTATCCGGGATGTCCCGGGGTTTTTTTTTTTTTTCGTGCTGACAGCTCCCGTGGAGACTTCCGTGGTTCGCAGCCGACCGTGTAAAGGGTCTCATCACTTCGACTTCCCCTCTGTCTTCCCTGCTTTCCATGATTTCTCTTCACCTGTCATTTTCTTTTACGATCCTCGTGCAAATTGGTTCAGCAATTCAATTATTATTAGCATTCTTGGTTAAAGAAAAAAACATCGTTTCTAAATAGAGTTTTTAGTCCATCTATATTTTTTGTTTGTCTTCCTGTTGGCTCATACAAAAAACAACAACATATAACTTCGGTATGTTTTCCATTTTACTGAATGCATTATAGTATTTTGAATGCTATTCTTTAATTTACTTACAAGAAATAAAATATAAATATCATTTGATTAATGAGTGCATACCTATTATATCACTCTATAGCTTGTAGAAATTGAATACACTGTATTTCTATTTGATTTACTTCAAATAGTATCATGGAACAGTAGTCAAAGGAGGGGGGGATAATAATTGGTTAAAAAATATATTTATATATGGTACTTATATATGACATATCATTTAAGATACATCAATAATACTTTTTACTCAGTTACATTTTAATAATAAAAGACTGTGCAGTAACCACCCAATTCTTTTAATTGTTGTATTACATGAATTAATTTGAATAGTAGTTATTTAGTATACCACATATACGTTCCAAAATTTGAACCACCGTTGCTCCATTCTACCAGACAGAAAAAGAGGGACAGAGAAACAAAAATGGTAGTGAGAGAGTGTGTGTGAGAGAGAGAGATGAATTTCGTTGTGGTATCTCCACGCATAATCCGCTTGATCGGTCACTCCTCATGCTTCGAGAGAGAGCGCCCTGCCCGGAGCGCAAGCAAGCATTACGTGCTTAAGCTTGATCCTTGGGGCACCCGTCCATCAACACGCTTCATGGAGCACGACGCGTCAGCCAAGCGGCAAACTACTGAGCAACGCATTGCGTCCACACGTCAGTGATGAACTCCCCGACGAATTCTTTGCGTAGAGGAAGGACGTGAAAAATCTTTTAGCCAGTTCTCGCCAAATCTCTTCCTGTTGAGTATTCTGCTTTTGCTATTTCATGTAAATTGACTCCATTTGTGACGGAGAGGGTTTTCATGGCAATAACATGGACGGGGGATATTTTGCGTAGCCCACTTAAGGGTAGGACAAAATCTGGATTTTGTCCCACTCAATTTTCAAATAATTAAATAAAGAAAACAATACAGACATACAAAGTGAAACATGCATAATACAAATATGAATACAAATATTTATCCTCACACCATAAAAAGTTTGCTGCCTAATTTCATATCAGCTCATCCAACTTCACATTGAAGGAATTATCTATGCATTTGCCTCATAGGCTGCATCTAAATTAGGTGCCTCCAAGATAATTCTATTTTGCGAAATAGCTTTCCACCGTGTGTCAAAAATGATGCAATGTGCGGAAATTGTGTTTAGCAATCTGTCCGCACTATTTGATGAACAAAAAATGTTCATATTAACTTTTTAAATTTTTAAGTAACCGGAAGTGGAGGGCGGCGTGTATATGAACTCGGAATACGCTGAACAGAAATAGGCTTCTATTCCCAATGCATTCAAAGTCATTTTCTATTTTGGTTTGATTTCATTAATTTTTTGTGAGTTATCGGATGAACGAAATTCTTCACACACATACGACATTGAACAACATCGCAAAAATTTCTCTCCCGGAGCAAATTCATAGAGAGACAACTCGAAATATTTTTTCGATCGAAATATTTTTGTCTTGGTTTGTCGATTAACTTGGTTAGCGTGTACTGGAACTAGTGCGCATTATGGGGGGATGCAGTATTAATCGTTTTTTAAACCGCACTTGCTTGTAAATAATGCTTCGGAGGAAAGAACACATACGAGTCATTTTGGTAGGCATTTTTACAATCTCTAGAATTCATGAAAACTATTTTTACAATTAAATGTATCGCTGAAATGATATTCTCGAAAAAACGTTTTTTTCGTGACCTTTGACCTTGAATTTTTTTTATTTTTTTTTTTTGCAGAAGTGGGATCGATGGGAACTTTTGTTATTTCATTTGAAACGATGTACTTAAGATTTACATCAAATTTCATCTCCGTGCGAATTTTTGCTTTGTGAAATGTCTATTTTTCCCGGACTATCAGTGCTCAAAAACCTCAGTTGCTTTGTGTAAACACGTTGGATGTTGAAAACGTGAAATGCTTCTTCACGGAGCTCACTCTTTTCTGTATCGCAAATTTCCCCATTTACGTAGACTCACCGACACGTTCTTAATATTTTGTCTCACAGTTAGTATATTGTGTATCTTTTATAACTTTTTATAAACCAGTTGCCATGTAATTGTACCATTGTCCTTTATTTGTATGTGACATTAAAAAGAAGTACACACATTTTATCGAAGTGTACTCTTTTTTTTCTTTTTTCTTTTCTTTTTTGTGGGGCTTTACGGCTCGTCGACATCAAAGGTCATTGGAGCCCTAAAAACTTATACAGGTAGGGAAAATGCAGTTACGCACTAGGGAGAGCCAACATGACTCTCCCCGCGTGTGGGACTCGCCGAATGATTCNAAAACATACATTAAAACATTGAGGGCAAAAAATGAGGGGGGGACAAAAAAATGAGGGTGGACAAAAAATGAGAAGAGGAACAAAAAATGAGGAAAATGAAAGATACCCTAGCCCTAATAGCGTCGGGATCGAAAAGAACAAGAGATAACCAAGGAAGGTCAGGAAAGAGAAAGGAAGGAGTCTAGCACAAGTAAGTGGAAGTAATGCCAGACTCAGTATAAACTAATAAATGTAACAGTAACCCCATACTGTATTTTTACACGTCGAGCCCCTTGACCCACCAGGATCTCGTCGAACTCGGACCCCGCAGCGTGGAAGGACACTCCATACTCTCCGGCCACTGCTCTAGCCAATAACGTCTTCCCCGTGCCTGGAGGACCCAATAATAACAGGTCTTTGGGCAACTTCCTCCGAGCACGGAGAACTTCAACGCATTAGTATCGTTCTTAGTCTAATAAAGCCGGTAAATGTACTTCCCCCACTGGACGCCATTCAATTGTCCATTCGCTTATTCAAAATGGCACCCGTGGTCTTGTCGTAATGTTATCTTCATTCCCTGAACCATAATAGCTCTCATACGAGAACCGAGTTGAGACAGTGCGTCCTTAGCGAAGGTCCTTCTCCCTGACGAAGGGACGAATAGTCATCATCAGCCTCGTAAAGCGCTTATGGCTGTTGGCGTCTCGTAATTCCCCATTAACGCGTCGCTTCCCGTAAGGGTTTCGACGCAAGTCCTCTCACGTCATTACACGCCTCCGCAGTGGAGGCATGGCAGTTGCTTCAGAACTGCTTTAGGTGGGGCCAGCACTGCAAGTTAGTCAAATCACTCACATGTTTAATTGTCTTCTCTTTTATGATTCTAATTGTTTTCAAACGCAACAATACGAATAATAATGAAGAAATAACATAATTTAATTGGAATCTATTAGTTAATAGTACAGCATATACCATAAATATTCTGGAACTCGCTTGACTAGTTTGAAATGCATAAGAGCATGTACAAACATGGCGGTTGAGCGGAACGATTTCGTGATTTATTCACTTCGGAAAAAGTAAAATAGGTTTCCCAACTGTCCCGTGGCATATAGATAAAACTTATGTAAAAAATATTTCTGATTTACTACAGTTCAAAGTAATTTTCCATCACTTTCGTCATTTCAAAGTTGGTCTTTCTTTAAAAAATAACTGTTTTCTCTATAAGACGGAGTGTATTACACTTATTATAATTGCAATTATTTTATGTTATCAATTATATTAAATGGCTGGTGAGGTTTCTTGTTGAAATCACAGCAAGTGCATGTTACTCTATTTATGCCGGTATAAGATGTTTTAGTGCTTTAATTCTTCCTGCGTTAATACTACCTTAAGGATTCATGAGACGTCGGGGCGACGCCTCTGTAAATGGCCAGAACATTCAACATCTAATCATTACAGCAATTCCCCTAACAAAACATTTCACACACATTTTTTATCTTGTTTTTATTCTGTCTAGGTGTCACAGGTGAATTTTATTCGAGGGAGTCATTTCTAGACATGTGTAACTTACGCGCAGGTCTGGGGCATTATGAACATTCTTATTCTATTAGTTCCTGGTATTGTAAAGTATATTTGCAATGAATATGAGATGGAATCCATATATGAGATCCTCATTTCACAAATATCGAAAGAAAAATTCTTCAGAAATTTCTAATACGTTCGAAGATAAGGAGCCGCCCATAAATTATATAACGACAAAATATCAAATTTTTACAATGTCCCCCCCCTATTATTTAGCTGTAACTGTCACCTACCTACCAAATAACTACGTAATGTTAAACGTACTCACTTTGTTCATCAAGAAAAGTTGTCGTCACTTTTTAAAAAATGACGACTAATATCGGTTCAGTGACTTAATCGCTCTGTGCTTCAACCGAGTTGTCGAGTACATGAATTACAGAGACAAAATTCAAGGTTACAAAGCTTTCTATAAAACGTACCGTAGAAAACTTAATATTAGGTAACACAAAAGTTTACATCCCCCATCTTGCCATATCGCAGTGCAACGATATCACAAACCTCTTGTCTCCAAGGTGCGTTCGGTTAGTTATAAACGACCCCTTGCGCTTGGGATCTAATGAGGAACGGATCTAACGGTACCTTCAACAATAAATAATTTTCCTTACCTTACCTTTTACTTTCTTTTTCTATATTGTTATGATACAGAGATTCTGAAGGATTTGAGGTGATATTACGATACACTATGCGAAACTTACGACTGCAGTCGGTGACCTTTAACTACAGCAAGAGTTTAGACCTGTAGAAGAAAAGGGTTGACTGCCATCATGATAGTTCGAAGTGTGAGCGGAAAGTAGGCGCCAAAAATTGGAAAACTTCTCTATTTTTTCAGTGCCATCATCGCTAATATTTTGACAGGTCATACTAATAGTCGATGTGTTTCAGTGTAAAAAAACATCAGGACCACTTTCAAGAAGAATATTTATCCAACATACGTCCTTTTTCGTAGACAATTTTTATTTACAGTTTCTCACGTTTTTCCTTCTGTACCAGTCTTCGTCAGACAAATTGACTTGACCCCCAGGGGACGTACATGTAGAAAGTACGTGTTTGGCGAACACGGAGCTCCGAGCTGAGTCTGGCATTACTTCCTCTTACTTGTGCTAAGCTCCTTCCTTTCTCTTTCCTGACCTTCCTTGGTCACTTCTTCGTTCTTTTCGATCCCGACGCCATTAAGGCTAGGGTATCTTTCATTTTCCTACCTCGCCCCAGGGGACTAACATCTAGTAAGTACGTGTTTGGCAAACACGGGGCCCCGAGCTGAGTCTGGCATTACTTCCACTTACTTGTGCTAAGCTCCTTCCTTTCTCTTTCCTGACCTTCCTTGGTCACTTCTTTGTTCTTTTCGATCGCGACGCTATTAGGGCTAGGGTATCTTTCATTTTCCTCTTGATATATTGTAATTCAGGAGGGTTTTTAGTGGGTATGGTCGAGTCATTCGGCGAGTCCCACACGCGGAGAGAGTCATGTTGGCTCTCCCTAGTGCGTAACTGCATTTTCCCTACCTGTACAAGATTTTAAGGGCTCTAATGACCTCGATGTCGACGAACCTTAAAGAAAAAAGAAAAAAAAACAAGAAAAAAGAGTCCCACAAAAAATTGACTCGAATCGAAGTCAAAACGTTATGACAAATTGAAAATAAAAAAATTGTCTACGAAAAAGATCGTAAAGCAGAACTAATTTAAAAAATTAATGGACGTAAATAACTAATTAACAAGAATATTATTCTAGTTCTAGATTCAGCAAAATATTGAAGACAAACTTGAGACAATTTTGTTATGTGTCCTGAAAACAATACATTGTAAATTTGAATAAGAAAATAACGGCCCAATTATAAATCTAAGAAACACGATATTTCATCTCGCATGAACCGGACGAACTCGGAGAAACTCGCAAAATTTTCCTTCAAAGCTTCGCAGAATTTTCTTCGGCATTGAATCGATCCGCGAATTCTACTCGTTCCACTCTCTCTCTCTGTTGATATCTCGCTCTTCGAATGTCTGTCGCAAACTTACGTTCCTCCATTGTTCGTGAAAAGTGTGGGGGAATGGCGGGGTTGGGCGAGAGGGGTAGATGGTGCCAAAAAGCTGGCGGTAGCAGCAGCACCCTCTCAGTGACTGGTCGGGGGGTTGAAACTTTCCCATTCACGCATTGTCGTTCTCTGACAGGGAAAAAAGTCCACGGAATGCAGAGCTGTCTCGACTCGCCTCGAGAGAGAAAGATTCGGACCGGGTGGCAACTTCGGACCAATTGATCTAATTTGTTGGGTGTAAGGATGTTCCGGAGTTTTCTCGTGTCAAGGTTTGCCCCGATGCTCTTTTGATGTACGTTGACAAAGTTTATTGAGTTTTGGACTCGTGGTCGGTTTGATTCCATTTCGGAGGTGTATCTACTGAAAAGCTGTTGGATCAATTGCTCTCTCTTCAGCAACGAAATGGAACGCCATACAAGATTAGTCCCAAACACGAGATGTAAATTCTACAACGATTAACATCAATTATATAATCAAATTAAATATATAATGCCAGACATAGACCTTTTGTGGACGAACAGTAGTGAGATTTCAATCACAAATAATATATACTGTTCGTCCATAAAAGGTCATAAGTATTGCATTATTTCTTTAATTTCATGAGATGTAAATTATAATATTGTGTTTATTGAGAGAATGTTGAATGTAATCAATGAAACATTACTCTCCAAATCCTACTATTTACACCAATTTTTAAAACTGGAATTGCAAAATTTTTATCATAGTCTTATATTGGGAAATTCACAGTTTTTCTTGACGACAACGTTTCGATCCTAAATTGGGTTCTTCATCAGGTGTAACTTATAGTAATAATGTATGTTAGTATTTGTTGTTACTCTTTGTTACACCTGATGAGGGCCCCAATCACGAGTCGGAACGTAATGTTCAAGGGAAACAAATACAAATATTGGGAATTGTTCAAATCAGATTGTTTGGTATATATTTATTACTCTCTTAACTTTAATGAATAATTGAAACCAGACTTTTTGGAATTGATATTACAATATAATTGTTGTCATTGAATTCTCGGTATCAAAGAAAAACCCTCAAACATTCAAAAAAAAAAACAAACGTGTGAAATATTCTCTTCCAAAAAATAAAATATAACAAATCATGTAATTCAGACATTAAATTGTGTTGACGTGATACCAATTTGTACACGAGGACATCTTCGACTTAACAAATTGACTAAGTAATAATTACTGAGGACCTTTAATAATGGAATTTTGCACTCCCAGAATGATACAATGATTTCTTCAGACGTATTTTCGAAGTGCTCACAAATTAATATTTGGAAGTACAAATGAGAATGATCTCTCTATACATACCAATAAGAGAGTCTGATTACAAGTAAGACATTTGTTTAAGGAAGGATTAAACAATGAAATTTGATGAAAATACTGTAAGATAAAAATATATGAAATAATTAATATTTTGACTTAAAGAAACCTACTCGTCAATTCGGGAAAATATTCTGGAATGGTAAATCTAATAAGATATGAAAAGGAAAATATATTTTCTTGATTTGTAAACTTACACTATGAAATATTTGACATATACTATGATATGACTTACACTATGAGGTTTTGCAATTTGTTCCTTGTTAGGTTTTTAGGATTATCCACAATGTTTTAATACTTTTAAGAAATTTAGGAAGCAGGATGTCATATTGCAAAAGTTAAAACATTGAATAAATTGATTTGGCCTGATTCTCCAATAAATCTTGCGAAAAGGGACCGAAAATTGTTTGCATGAAAATAAAGAAGAAATAGTGTCTGTTCAAATAGACACACAGAAACTAAAAAAAAGCTCATCACGAAAAATTAGACAACTCCTACAAGTCCGTAGAGAATCTGTAAAATGTCGAAAAGTTCTCCATCCTTTAAAACGTCCAAAAGTTCTCGTATTTCTGGAGCAAATTTTTTCTCCGGTTTTCCTTCGGATAGCGTCACGTTCTTAAGGCTCTTGCCTTGGGACGTTGGTCTCACTAACACTATTGAAATATTTAAATTCGAATTTCGAATTATTTTAATAGTTACGATTTACAAATAATATTTTTTGAATAATTGAAAGATTTGTTAATAATACGTATTTCTAAAAAAAAAACGTTTTTGTGTCCCATTTAATACAAATTGGTGGTATTCTGTCGATATTACAAAACGTAGTCAAATTTCTTGTATCCTGATTTAGTCTTATCTTAGGAGTGTGCAAAAATGTTAAATCGTCCTCTACCTAAGAGCTCTTGAACAGAATTGATGGGATAGTCTCTTGCTAGCTTTCGGAGAGTTAATGAGTTTATTTTTCACTACGTGATCATACACACTTTGTAATAGTTTTTTGACAATACATTTATTTATTTATTTATAGAGAAATACTGACATATTTGTACGATTATCGTAGTTAATTATAGAAATGTCATTGTTTATACATTCTTCGTAAATAGTTGAAAATCTAAATTTAAAGAATAGATAGTGGTGTCTCTTTAATCACTTGAACTTGGCTCTTCGTATCATCAGCCAGGAATCAATTATCCGTCGCAAATCGACAAAAAATTTCTATTGGGGTCCTCGGTTCTCAAAACGATCGCAAACATCATTATACATAATTTGGCAGAGAGAAAGAAATTAAACGTAGTCTTGAGACCGAAGATCGGATCATCATATTCGAGATTTTTTGTCCTTCTACGGAGATTGAAAATACGAAACGCAAAGAATAAATGGGCAGCTTGTCCATAAACATTTTGTAATCTATCGATACAACGACTGTCATTATTTTGAATCGGATCCATAAAGTAAATAACGTGTATTATCCACTCAGATTGACTTTTAAGAGTTTATATCTTATAATTATCTTTGCATATGATCATATTAGGAAGGTTTGTGTGGAGTGATCAACATACTCTTGCAACAAGGTAGAAAAGATCATGACTTAGCTTTGGTCATTGTTCATTTTGAACATTCTTTGATTCAGAAGATCCTCGTTTGTAATCATTTTTTACAAAATTTAAATAAATTATGTAACATAATTTATACCAATTATTTATTTTTTAAATTTTTTTCCGGATAAACTCATTAACGAAAACATTAAATTACTTCTCCTTAAAGTTAACGGAATTTCTGTGAACAGAATAAGAAGAAATTACAAATAGTTAACCTCTTCATAATTGAACAGAATTAGAAGAAATCTTACTCCGGATCAACGAAAAAAGACGAATATTTATCATTAGCTAAGTACCCCAACGCTGTGCACGCGTAAATTGTGTGATTTTTGTACAACTATTATTTCTAATCACAAGTTTTATTTATTTATTTAGCTAATGGCATTAGTCATATACTTGATACTTTTATAAAAAAATAAATATTACAAGATCGTACATTAAATAAGTAGAGAGAAAGGATCCTAAAAAAGACACTAATGTCATTAAAACATTACTTCTTCCAAGTAAGAATTATTACTTGGTTAGAAACAAATTACAGAATTAGGTCGAGCAAATTCATCCATTGAACAGCTCTCACAATCGCAAGTGATAAATATTATACTAACAAAGTCTATATGTACAGACGATACAGACAATCAGGACTTACTATCCATTTACTATCTGAAGAACAAAGCGTTCTACAATATTGCAATATAACATAATTATTATACCAATATTCAACATTCATAAAACGTACGCAGTAGTCCATAATAACAGTCACCAGTACCCGCATAAGCAAAAGACAGTCACTTTATCTAATTCTGGCTTTGTTTATTTATTTCGAAGGGTTATATTGTGCAAATTTCTTAATACGTAAAATTATAAATGCATGTCCTCACTCTATGAAGCAATGTCTCTTGATTACATATCGTAATATATCTCCTTTGCATATCTTGTATTCACGCAATTTTAAGTCACTTTTTATCCTTATGGAAAGTCATGTATCCACCGATAACACACGGTCTTAAATTGAAATCAAAATGTTTAATCACATATAAAATGTTAAGTTTATTTCTACGTGGAATGTTGTATGAGTTTCAAGGTTTCTTAGTTACCTCTGAACAGAATTTCATTACGTTCAGTAATTTAGACGCGTTTTCTTCCCAAACACATTAGTGCGATTTGAGATTTATTATATTAATGATAATAAATTTATTGTCAAAAAACAGTACAGACTGCGTATGACCACGTGGAGGACAATAAACTAATTTACTCTCTGGAAGCAAGCAAGGGACCATCCCATCAATTCCGATCAAGGGGCCTAAGGCAGAGGCGGATTCAAAAATTTTAGCAAAAATTTCTAGATAAGATAAAAAGTTAGCCGCGAGTTATAATACTAATAGAATGTCAATATCTTTGTAAATTAAAGCAAAAAATTTACATGTACAAGTTATTATCGAATTATAGATTATTCTGAGTATAGT
>NNCF01133384.1:253828-275493 GCA_002313205.1 Laupala kohalensis | reverse complement strand
GAATTACTGAAGTGCCACCCTTGCTTCATGCGAAACAGTCTCGTTCACGAACACTATACACGCAATAGTAGTAATATTCATCGCCCTAGAGTGTCAATCACTCTTTGCCGAAAAGGACCGCATCATTCGGGAATCGTTCTGTATAATTCCCTGCCCAAGAATATAAAATATATTATTAAATTGAATCTCTTCAAATCCGCGGTTAAAAACTACCTCCTGCACCAGTGCTTCTACAATATAAAAGAATTTATTGGTTTTTATAAATGTTAAATCCAGTTTGTACTTTATCATTCCATTACTGTAGCACTTATTAAATAACTTATACCAATTTCAAAAACTATTTTGTTGCATGGTTGTGTTGCCGTATGGCTCATATTAATTTAGTTTTATGTGTACTCAACTTTGGCACGGTTGTGTACATTAATTCTGTAGCCCCATCCTGGCCCGGGTTTTTCCCCGTTTTTCCTTCGGGTAGAGGCAGATTTATTATACAGGTCCTCTAGGCTTTGACTAGGGGCATGTTTATTGTAATAATAAATCGTGAATTTAGTGTTATTTCAAATCTTATACACTATACTCAAAATAATATATAGTTCGATAATAATTTGAACATTTATTTTTGATAATAAATTTATTCTTCTTCTTATTATACAAAGAAAACTAAAACCGGGTTGTGCTCCGGTTTTCCTTCCGGTAGAGGCGGATTTCTTATACAGGTTCTCTAGGCTTTTGTCTAGGGGTGTGTTTATTGTAACAATAAATCGTGAATTTAGTGTTTTTTCAACTCTTATGATTTTTAAACACTATACTCAGAATAATCTATAGTTCGATAATAACTTGTACATGTAAATTTACAAACATATTTGCGTTAAATTACAAACATATTGACATTATATATGTATTATAACTCGCAGCTAACTTTTTATCTTATCTAGGAACTTTTGCTGAAATTTTTGAATCCGCCTCTGCCTTAGGCCCCTTGATCGGAATTGATGGGATGGTCCCTTGCTTCCGGAGAGTAAATTAGTTTATTGTCCTCCACGTGGTCATACGCAGTCTGTACTGTTTTTTGACAATAAATTTATTATTATATTACACAATGTTGGGTTTTAATATGTCCAGACACATGACTAACTAAACCGACAGAATGAAACTACATCGCGACGTTTCAAACTCGCAACATTCGTAATATCCCACCATATAAGCCACTGATGGCTCGTAATTTAAAATTAATCACCAGGTAACGCAACTCTCATAAAACCGTTTAACCGCTCAATGGATATCGTGATGAGCGAAAGAAATCGCGACCTTAAAGCAAACACAAAGCGATGCGGAAGGCGTACCGCAAGGGTCAGCCTTCGGCATAGCGAGAGCGACCGCACTCCCATTAACTCCACACGTCGCTCATTAGATGGCTCTGCGTCCGAGAGTCTGCGAAGCGCCGAATTACACAGAAGCTCCATTAATTCCACGCTATTTCCCCAAGGTTAGGCAATTAACTGCGATCAAAAACCGATTTAATCAATACGGTACACAACGGCTTACTCTCCGTGTTCGGGGAGGAGGCCCCTTTTGGCGATGAGTGAATGTGATTCACTCCGTTGGAATTTTTTATGCATACAATTCATGAAATTTTCTTATGTTGATTAAAATATCTTGATTCTCGTTACAACTTTAGTATTGGTTCGTGGAATTCATGTTAAATTCGCTTCTGCCTTAGGGCTCTTGATCAGAATTGATGGGATGGTCCCGAGCTTCCTTCCGGAGAAGAAATTAGTTTATTGTCCTACACGGGTTCATATGCAGTTTGTACTGCTTTTTTTTACAATTAATTTTTTATTTATTTTATAATGAGACTGAAAATAATAACATAACTGGGTAAATGACATCCGAGCTATTTCAAGACATACGCCGTCAACTTTGAATGCTGTAATGTAAATGAATTAAGGTGAAGAAACGTCTACCGCTATAAAATTTGAATCAAACACGAATGGAAGGTCCAGTTTCGGGGAGGGTCCGACATTTTTGAAAAAATATATTTTAAACCCCGATTAATCTATTCCACTTCAGTGTTCGATTTCTTAATTTTTATCGAGTTTTTCCCCTTACAAAGGCTTAATTTACACCGAGAAAACACTGTGGATGTGAGTACCTCAGGACTGGATGCGAGATCCAAATGCAGAGAAAGGAAAGGATTTCTACAAATCCATGGATATGATTAGGACTCTACAAGGTTGTGATGTAACATCCAAAAACTTTTCCTTCCTCAGAATTTCGATCTCTCAAACGAAACCTGTTCTTTAAGTGTGGAGTACGTTCCTCGACTTGAAATAGACAACCACTGCCCTGCTGTAGGTACCTGCTACTAGCATAAGGGAAAACATGGGGTGAAAGATACAAAGAGAAGATACGAATGAGTAAATGTGCAAGGGAAGAAAAACAATGCATCATATTTATAAATTCCATTTATTGCAAATATAATTAAAAAATGATTTTGGTGTTTGATCATTTATACCAAGGAATAAAACCCTTCTTTTTCTGTATCTCTAGTAAATTGAAAAAAAACAAAACACTTTGTAAGGTATTGTAACGTCGGCGCCAGGACACGCCAGCAACTTGCGAAATATTAATAGCCCTTTGTATTTTCTAAGCAGGATGCTGTTAAGAATATGACAATAAATGCCCGGTCCGCGCTAAGACGGACGTACGACGAGTTTTCCGTGTGAAGGCATTGTTCGAATAAACACTTTTCATCTTAAGGAAAGCATGTACCAGTGTATTCGAAGAATGCAACCGGCGACGTTGTCTCGGGGGGGGGGGTCAGGTGTTCCTAAATTAAAGACTAATTCCATGAAGAAATGAAAGATGAACGAAAAAGGTGTTTACGAAGCGCCGGGGTGACGCGCATAGCGATTCGTCCTCTACTGCGCGTCCTCTGCATTCCTAGAAGCGGAAAAGGGACACAACCGAAGTGCCTGCACGGTGGTGGCGAAGGCGTGGTCATACGCTGATCACGTAACGTCTGGTACAGTATAAATTGAGAGGTGTGAATCTCCTCGGGGATTCTTTACAAAGGAATGTAGAGAGATCCGTCAGCACGGACAAGTGACTCTACTAAGTTTTGGTCGTGGAGACCAGTTTGTTTTGTTAAGGCTGCTGCGGTAGACTTAATGGATTCTTTACTAGGTGCGAGGTGCGTAACTAGTTTCAGTTAGTTGTTGGGTGAAAACAACTTATATTTTCGAAATAACCGATAACCTGAAGGTTTATTAAAATTTAGTTGTCTTCAACTATATTTTACAAAGTATAAACGATGCTCTCTGACAGCATTATTTGTCTAATCAACGATTATTAAATGTATTGATGATTTTGGGAGTTTGTGTCTGTAAACAATTCAGATTTCATGTAATTTGTAATAAATCATTATTTATTATTATTACACGTGAGTTTGGTTGCTCGGGAAACCGAGCAGGTGGCAGCGAGAAAAACTACCATAGGGATTTTGGTATGTATGTGGATCCCGCTTCTACCAAAAGAATAATAACACATTAGGGTTGAGGTGTGATGTTACAGGTATTTTGTATATATTGTACTCTTTTATTTTATTAATAATATTTATTCTTAGCCGTCTAATACATATGATGTGATAATGTGATTTGCGTTGTTTTGTTGGTATTAAGTATTCAACATTGATCAGTTAGTAGTGTTACTTGGTTCTGTTGGTGAAAATTAGTCTTGTAATTTAGTCCTGATGATGCTATACGCGCTAGGTGCGCCTTTTTCGAGTAATGTGTATTACTGGGTTAGTAGATATTTTTTTCATTCAGGTACGTATTTGATTAGTTGACTGTAATTGCGGTAGAGAACGTATGCTCATTGTATGTATCCATGAAATGAATAAATAAATTAACTTTATTGTCAAAATAATCAGTTGAAAAATGCGTATGACCACGGGGCGAATATTAAACTGTCCGGAAACAAGCAAGGGACCATCCCATCAATTCAGATCAAGGTCCCAAGGGTTGTAACCATGGTGTGTATCCATGTTTTGTTATACAACTCTGATGATGAATACACAAAAAAAAATAGCCGAAACGTTGGGAAAATGATACGATTCTGAATATATTTTTCCGATGTATATGTAAGGAACCCAATCCCTAACAGTGACTCCGATCTTGAAACGAAGTAGAGATTAAATGGAACAAACGTACTTAGCACGTGTGGATGAGTTGGGGGAGTAAGTGAGAGGGTTGGTTGGGGGTTAAGTGGGGGGCGGAGTAGTACGGCAAGGGGCGTAGGCACGTGTGGCCTTTAAGTGAAGCGTCGCCTCAGGGAGAACATCTCTGTGCGGTGAGAAGAGGATGAGGAGATGGAGAGAGTACGAAGCGCGGGCGCTTGCTGCCGATACCAGATGCCTCAGCCTCCTCCACCTCCTCCACCTCCTACTCCTTCTCCTCCATCCCCCATTGCCATCGGCAGCGTTTCTCTCTTCCTCCTCCTCCTCTGCAGCCGTCAGCTACACTCCTCCATTCCTCCAATACCCTGAAGAGGAGGGTGCTGGAGGAAAATATTAGTCTCGAATAAGTGAATTTTTACAAAGACTGATTTACATCGATGAAAACATTGAGCTGAATAACAAAAATAACAGATTAATACAGTACGAATGTTGAGTACTGGTGAATAAAAACACAAATGTACATACCCAACGTTCCGTATTTATTTGTGGTTGTCTTCCGGATTAACTGCAGTAATTTATATAAAAGAGATTTTTACTAAGACAATACAATTAATTGATTCAATACACGTATTGTCTACTTAAAAATCTCATATGTATATATAAATTACTACAGTTAATCCTGAAGACAAGCACAAATAAATCCGGAACGTTGGGTATGTACATTTGTGTTTTTATTCACCAGTACTGTAATAGTCAACTATTGTTATTCAGTTCATGGTTTCCTCAGCGTAAGTAAGTACCGGAGTAAAAAATCCGTATGTTCTATACAAAAGGTCATTGCAACAAAATATTTAATATTGATAGCAGACGAAAGTTATAGTAATGTTTATTTCGGTAGTTGCACGAAAAGAACTGCCTATCTTCCCATCATCATTTCCCTCAATTCAAGTCTTAGTCATCATCGCACAGTTAACAGCAAGAACCGAGTCGAGGTTGCTTAAGACTAAGGGAAAAAATTAACTCCTTCAATATGCCTAACAAGTATTACCTTGTTAGATCGACCCGTGGTGTAGGTGCATTCACTCAAGTTTGCTAATTGTGTGACTGTTTAAACAGCGGTTACTCCAAGGTTTTCTCGGGATTTTCCTATCTCGAACAGTCATTTCCTCCACTGCGTGTATTCATCCACTTGCATCTTGAAACACGCCTAAGAAGTAAGGGCGCGATAACGTTAATCCATTCTTTAAAAAAAATGGCTTTGTCACAACTTCACGTAAGAAAAAAATACGAAAAAAGACAAAAATAGTTTGGTCAAATAATATGTTCAAAAAAGTGTTTACATTTTCAGAAATATTTCGAACAATATTTCAATACTTACAACGTTAACAGGCGTGTATTCTCTTTCGGAATATTTTTCGCTCGTTTATCTTCACCTTCCTGTACAGCTTCGTCGCTGAATCGCGATCTCAAAAGAGATAACGCAAAAAGGAGGGCGAGAGCCTCCTCCGTTTGGGCGTGAATAACCAGCCATCACGGTCCCTTGCGAGACGCCAGCCAATTGCACGGACGACCCTTCGCAGCCCTACGAAGCAATCAATTTATAAGCTCTGCCCTCCGTTATTAATCCGTTTATCCACCGGCGGTTTTTTTTTTTTTTTCCTCCGCGTGCCTTATCCCGTCGCGTCGTCGCTTGATGATGAAAGAGATCTGGGAAGAACCTCTCGGGGAAACGGCGATTGCTTGTGATGAGGTCGTCGTCTTAAAGAACTCATTTGCAAAAAAAGAGGGATTTGGAAAAAGGGGTCGGACAGGAGATTTAATTGATGAGAAGCTTGTCAAGTTTTTTTTTTTTCATCAAATTCAATTGGGTTTACGTCAGAGTTGCTGGTTTCCGAAAGTTTTATTCGAATTAAAATTATTCTGAGAAAACACTATGGATGTGAGAACCAAAAATCACTGGAAGGCAAGGACTTCTACAAACCTAAAGATATGTCACATCCAAAATCTTTTCCCTCCTCCGAATTTGGGTCTCGCATCAAAACATCTTTATGTACACAATGTGTACGTTTGCTATAACAAATCTTTTTTGTTAGTTGATCGTATTTAGAGCATTATTTTGCGTAATTCTCTCAGAATTAATACATTGGTTCCCCTACGCGCTTTTTTCAAGCTAGTTCTCCCAGCCCTTTGAAGGTAGTGGATTTTATATCATTGCCTCGGAAAAATACATTCCGACGCAAAAAATGAATGTCAACAATTTGAAGATGAAAAAAATGGCTGATTTAGAAAACAGAGAAAAACATGTTTTGAAGTAATACATTAATTGGAAAAAATATCATAAATTTGTTCACAACATTACTTTTCAATCATCGAGTTTAAAATTTTGTCTATTCAAATATTTCCCTGACGTTGTACATAGATATCAAATATCATAAAATTGTGTAATTTGTCTAATATTTCATTATTATATTTCAAATATATAATACATCATTTTCAACGTACATTATGTTGAAAAGTAAATCAGGGCCATTGACGTATTAGAGACAAAGTATTATGATACAAATCGAATCGTAATTACGAAGGTGGTATAATTTTGCACGATAACGTCCCACGTAATGTTTATTTTGACTTACGCACAATCAAACAAATGAGAAATCTAATTTAATAAGCCGTATTCGCTCAAGGAATCTACACTTAGCTAAGGCCGTAAGTTAAGATAATTGTAAACAATCGTGTACGAATAACGCAGAGGATCTGTGAAATCCCATATCATTACACGAGTTTCTAGTTAGTAGTTCCTGAAGTCGTACTCCATTATTTTCTCATTTTGATACAGTTGCATGTTTCCGCCGCATTTGAAATCTCTCTTAAACGCACTGCCAGCACGAACAAAAAAAAACACATGCCGTTTAAGATACGTTTACATATCGCACAAACACAGAAATAGTCTGTTAAAGAATTCCAATTTTTTTTTCTCTAATTCCGAATGTATGACATGTGGTGGGAAGAATGATATGTCTCCCGACGACAATACATAAAACATTTCATTTATAAAAGAGTTGTCAAGACCTGTTCTACGATTGAGGCCTAATTCGTAACGTGTTATTTTTTTGTTTGTCTCTCGTAAGAACAGATCTGGAAATGCAATCGCACGAACCATTCACTCGTCAGTATTCGTTGAATGGTGTTATAAGTACCGGGTATAAAATGTCGAGGAGATCACTAAGCAATTTATAAGGGGGTTTATTAAAATAAATAACGGTTATTACCCAGGGGTTGCTATCGCCTACGAACTCACGGACTGTTCAACTTTTAGCGAGACGCGTATGTCGTGTGCCAATGGCTGCGGGATGATTACATCGGCGCTGGGGATATTCGAGGTTTATAGTTGGCAACCATGCGAGTGAGTCGGTGACCCAAACGCACGCGATGGTGGTTGAGGGAAGTCAAAGTGCAGAATGCAGGGTTGTAACGATAGGGGAGAAAAAGGAACTCTGTGGAACACCACATCAAAATGGGATATTTATTTATTTATTTACTTACTTTTTTTTTAAATTGTAAATATGGCATAATAAAATAAAATGTATGTAAAGCAAGTAAACCCTACAGAGGTATAGGAATACCTGTGCCACTGAAAAACGTGATACCAATAACTTACAAGACTAAAATATTAGCACATATTTATTTCCCGTTAACCATCCCAAATCGTTATTGTTATAAATTTTTTAAAGTGATTTAAAATATTTTATAATGATACAATAATAATAATAATAATAATAATAATAATAATAATAATTCGTTAATAATTTGTAAAATCCAATTTTTTGTTTTTCCTCCTAGATTTAGAATTGCACAATTTTTTTTAGCTCTTCGAAACGATTATTAAAGAGCTTATTTTTACCTCCCACAGCTTTCAATATCGGAGGTAATAAAATACTTTTTTTCTTAGTAATACTGTTTGCTTTAGTGAACTTAATCATTTCATCATAATGAAAAATAATGGATTATGAGGCAAAAAGTTGATTTCAAGTTCAGAGGATTTTTATCAATTAAAAGTTGATTTTTTTGTTATAACCTTCAATAGTATTGTTTGTAGTCCTTGTATCGTAATTTTATTAGTTGGAAACCAACCACCCCATGCAGTAATTATATAGTTGATTATACTATGAAAGAATGTATGGTATAACATTAGAAGGGTCTTAGCATGATTTTTAGAGACTTAATAGAATAAGAAAATTGAATATTTGGTTTTATTTACAATACACCGATGCATTTTTCCCATTTCATCCCCTAGTCAAACATGATGCCGAGATATTTACAAGTCTAAATTCTACTAACACTTTTTAGATTTTTCAAAAGGAAAAAAAAACTAAAAATGTATTAATATTGAGGTACCGAATTATTTCAAAACACGGTGGGGGGGTCATATTCCACAATTGCTGAGGCCAAACCATATTTTCAGATATGAGCTAGTCGAAAATAGTACCTCATAGTGAAGGACATAAAGCCGCCTAGTAGCATGAGTTTGTGCCGCTGACAAAAATAAGACAAAATCCAGCGACGTCAGCAAGCATTTTTTGACCCAAAGGTCAATTGTAGATTGCAAATTATCCGACGAAATCTCATAATTTAACAATAATTTCGTGGTGTCCATTGTTGTACAATGTTGCACAAAATATTGATGCCTTCTCATTCAAGTGACTTAACAAATTTCATGGGAATTGAAAAAATTATATTTCCAAAAATTAAATGTCTCCTACGAGGAGTGAGCAGTGTTCCCAACCTCACTGTACTCCCAGTGAGGCACAACACAAAATCCTTCACATGTACTGTGTGAATGGGAAAGTAAAATACCTCATTAACAAAATTGTAAAATTTGTAAAACAAAATTAGTAAAATACCTTAGTAACCAATAATAAGGTCTTGATTGATATTTACTGTAAAAATTGATCATGTCTAGTATAATACAATTAAATTTCGATACATTACAGTATGATATAACGTTATTTGAAATATACAAAATATGTCGCATATTAAGCATTACTTAAATTGAAGAGTCGGAAACATGCTTCTTCCTAAAGAATTGGAAAATTTTACGGATTTGGAATAAATATAACTACCATAAATATCAGACTAAGAGTTTTAACGAGAGAAAAAAGCAATTAGCGTCGAAAAATTTTGATTTTTTGAAAGTAATCTGTTTCTGTTCTTTTTTTTTCGAACTGACATAACATGAAATAATCCAGTGTCATGTACTGTCGAAGCCATTAAAACGTAATCAGTAAAAAAAATTAATCATATGTCAAAATTCCTGTGTGTTCAAATCTGAGAACTTGATTCGGTGAATTTTGTTTCATCATGAGTTTGTATTTGATAAGAATTAAGTAATTTCTTCAGAAAACTACGGAAAATTGATAAAGTAAAAAAGAAAAACGATTTAGGAGTCAATATCTTTGCAGGTAAAAAAGCAAAAGTTATTTTTATG
This sequence comes from Laupala kohalensis, assembly GCA_002313205.1. Classification (NCBI taxonomy): domain Eukaryota; kingdom Metazoa; phylum Arthropoda; class Insecta; order Orthoptera; family Trigonidiidae; genus Laupala; species Laupala kohalensis. Next base: position 265,831 of record NNCF01133384.1, on the reverse strand, counting down.
TCCCAAAATCCGTGACCTCACGTCACATTTTATCTTAAAGAAAAACAACTCTTCTGTATATTTATTCGTCTTTGTCTTATTTGAGATGTTCGTTCGCACTGACTCACCTGGTATATGCTACTCATGTTGATACCATTTTTCATATAAAGAGAACATAAAAAAATAAATCATGGTCTTTCCATAGGTACTCTAGATCCCATAGTCTTCTCTAGGTACTCAAATTTCCTGAGAATAAAAAAGAATCATTCAAAAGCTTTAGATGAAAAAGTTGGTGAACATTTTCCGAGGTTTTTAAGTAAATGTCAAACTAGAGAAATTAAACTGTACAGATTTCCTGTTACCTCAATTTACCTTTTATTACTATGCTGTATATTGTAGTAGCAGATGAGTTAATTACCAAAACCCATTTATCCACTCATTTCAACCACATTTCGTTCTCTCTCTCTCTCTTTTGTATTCAAAGCTATGTCAAATTATGACCTCGTAAAATGTGTCACTAAAAAAACGATAAGTCACAATAAAATAAAATTTTAAAAGGAGAATTTTTGAACAATTATCAGCGTAAAGTGTTAAGAACAATCTATTAATTTTTTTGAAAATCAATTACTTGTTAATTTAAGTACCAAAGTTGAATATACAATATTTTAGCTTAACCAGAAGGAGAAGAGAAACAATGGATTTTTTACACAAGGGAAGGGGAGGGCTGAATCATTCAAATCCCCCCTGTCTCTCCTGCTACAAAAATCAAAAATATAAATTTTTCACAAATCACGATTTAAAATGTAATAAAAATTATACACTTTGCATAAGTTCCTACTCGCTTACGTAACTAAAGAAGAGGCAGGTATTTAGGACGTGAATATTTAGGATGTAACTACAGGGTGGGCAAAATAAAATTGTCTGGGGAAAGAATTGTAATCCTGAAATATTTCGAGCATTTTCTGTAAAGGGTAGTTCTCTTGGTCAAATTCTGAGTCAGGATTACAATTCTTCTCTGGACCAGTTTTATTTTGGCCACCCTGTAGATTTGCGGGGTTTTGGCGCGTGCAGCCGAAACGGCACAGCTTCCTGTAGAGACTAGCTCTCTAGAGATTATCCTATGCACGTTGTAGGTCTACAGAGGCACAGCCTGGCCAATACCCTTCGCTTTGGCCCTCGGCGCTTTTAATGGATTAGCAGCAACGCACGGCACATAGACGCTCTGGCGGTGGGATGTGGTCGGCGCAATTTCATCCCTGAATAGGATTCCTGTCTCTATTTGATCTGGTCATAATAGTAATTCGGTCTTTGAAGAGGTTCTTGTTTGAATTGTCGAGATACAGTGGAAGCCGAGGGAGGTTTTCGTTGAGGGTAAGTTTTGATTTACTGAAATCGAGACAAGTGATGTTTTCGTATTACGTCATTAATATCACTAATTAAGGCACGTAAATGGAAAAGAGGTTTTCTCACCGGAGAAACGAAAAACGAATTAAGCGCCGTAATTGATCGTGAAAAATTATGGAAAAATCATCATAGATAGCTTGTTTGATCCGATAAATCTTATCCAAATTTAAGGTATTCTGTTGAAATCATTGTAAGTATCAACGAATTAAAATATGTATAATTGTTCTGAAGAAACCGTTGTGTTATGTTCAGGATATGTAGTGTGTTAGAAATGCCGAGCGGCCAAAAGAGTGTGTGTGTCACGCCTGATAACCACAATTTCGCATTGAAAACAGATCACAACAGACTGAAAAGTGCTAAAAAATATATATTATAACATCCCCCGACTGTTATTGCACAATACATGATATATTCGCGACGATGGTATACGCCCACGGTACCTTGCCACCGCCACCACAATTAAACTATCAACTGAAGACGGATTACCACAACATTGGCGTTGCCAAGGAGAACGATTTTCGCAAAAAAACTTTTTTTGGCACTTAGGACCTTTTTCATTGACATGTCTCAATCGTGAAAAAGGACAGAAATCCACTAAATTTTATACACATTATCATTATTCACTCGTCTGAAATCTTTTTTCTTCGCCAAATTCCCAGCGAGATATCTTGGTCACACGGACGATGTCCGAGGCATCCGACGAAAAGCGACACATGTATTTGCGAAGAAGAAGAATAAGAGGAGGAGGAGAAGGAGGAGGAAGAATAAGAGGAGGAGGTGGAAGAAGAATAAGAGGAGGAGGTGGAAGAAGAAGAAGAGGGGAAGGAAGAAGAAGAAGAGGAGGAAGAAGAGGAAGAAGAAGAGGAGGAAGAAGAAGAGGAAGAAGAGGAGGAGGAAGAAGAAGAAGAGGAGAAAGAAGAGGAGGAGGAAGAAGAGGAGGAGGAAGAAGAGGAGGAGGAAGAAGAGGAAGAAACAGAAGTCAACAAAAACAAAAGGGATATTGTATTTTAATCATTGAATATATTGCTTCTTTGGATTTGAATGAAATAAAATTTCTTGACTTGACTGTAGACTTTCTTAACACCATTTGGATTCAATTCTCGCAGGATAATACTGTGTTACGTTTCTTTGTTTTCTGATCATTTCTATCAGAACAGCTTTTAAATTTCGTGACAACATAACTTCATTTCATAAATGTAAATCCAACGCGAGTCATGGTTCGCTAAACACGGGTTTTCATGGTATTCATACATGTTATAATGTATTACCAGAAGTTGAGGGAATGTGAATATTTTAAATATCAATGTCTCATGATGTAGGAACATTGATATTTTATTGCTCCACATAAAAGATAAAGAAGAATTGTTTTGTTTGCATTACAATATCCTGTGATTCAATCTCAACCGCTAGTAATTCTCTTGAACTATGAATTAAAAGTGCTTTCAATCTGATAAATTCGGAAATAAACACAAGATGATTTTAATTTTAGATGAGGGAATTGCACTGAAATAAATATTGCATTATCACTGAATTTTGTTAAAGAAAATTGAAATTTAATCAGATCAAGAAGTTCTATTAGAGGGGAAAAACAATTCACAGACCAAAGACATTTTACCCACTATTTACAGAGTAAAATAAATATACATAAGTCGCAGATATTTATATATTTTACAATATATACACACACAAAAAGGGAGTTGGCGTGAATCCTTAATCATTAATGTGAATGTGCATCTGAGCCTCATGAGAGATGGTTTTCGTGGCCCATTGTTAACCCAAACAAGAATACATTCATAATAAATTTAATGAACTTCAATATTTGCCTCATAAAATAGTTAATAATGATGAAACGAGACTTTTACTTTTATATTAAAAAAAAGGTACGAACAAGTTTGAATAACGAATCATTCTTTTAATTTTATAAGACTGAATATTTAATTTTTTGGTCAATAATATGTTTAGTGAAGAAATTTTCTTTTCATTTATTGTCTCTATAGAAGCATTTTGGTTATTGTAAAGTTAATCAAATATTAAACGTTCTTTAGAGCTTCATTATTCAGGCGAGGATTATGAATATCTACGTGAATTGATATACCAACGTGTCTTAATCATATTGCATCTTTGACGTTTCACTGTAAAAAGAAATCGGTAAAAGCTTGTATGATAACTGATAAAATAAGCAAAATACAGATATAAAGATGAACCATAAGATATTTTGTTTGTACCTAATGGTAGAAAGAACCCAACATGGATCTTCTCTATGTAACAATTTAGAAAATTTCTTCTCTGGTTACTTTGATTCATTCCAAAATATTTTTTAAATTGCATAGACTATCATCTTTATCCATCATTAATTTATTTATTAGAGTGCATTTATTTACTACATAATTTTTTTTCTATTTAAATGATTTTATTATGATACGTATATATTTTTCTTCTTAACTTGAAGTTTCTCATGTAATAATTTTTGTAATAATCACGGCAGATTCAGTGAAGATGCTGTTGTCCCATTGGAAACAGATTTCGGAGAGAATAGACGATTACTAAGGCAACAAAATAGACCATTACTCACATTAATGGTAGCAACAACTCATCCATATCTTATCCTCTTCATGGCCCGCGTATACGTGACTCCGCCGAAGCAAAAGCTGACCAAACGCAGGTCAGAAGTATGAGTGGGGTAGGAGAGCAAGAGGGCATGTTGGAGTGCCTTGGACCACTCTCCTCTTCCGACACAGCCAGGGCCAAAGACGGAGCCGCGCATAAACCCTGCATTTCGGCTTATGAAGACGGATAGTATGGAATTTGGCTTCATTTATTCACCGAGTAAGAGAGAGAGAGAGGTAAAGCTGTAAATTTTGCGGGAGCGTGAAGAAAGTTTTAAACATGTCTCTGCTTGATGCTACACGGCGCGGCGTAAAAGTTGCTTCTGTAACACGTAGCGGCGACTTGCCCAGGTTCAGCGGAGTAGAGAAAAGACTAGTTAGTTCAAGCAACGCATTACGGAGGATCGTAAAACGTAAAAAGTTCGTAAAAGTCAAAACTACCCATTGAGAAGTTGGGAAATTTAATCGGACGCGTGGATTTTTCATGTAGCATAATGGACAGATGAGAACATGGAAATATTATATCCCCAAGTTCTCTTATTTTTAGAGATGTAAACGGATGCCAAAAATACTGGTAAGAAGTAATTATAAAATTTATATCGGGAGAATCCATTTGTAACATCGTAAAAACAGACAAATTTTAGATCAAATTTAAAGGGCAAAGCTAAGAGAGGAAGAATTTAAGAACATGCAGTACCCTCTCGAGGTATCATTCTTAAAGATTTTCAGTAACTTGAGGTTACGACCGAAAGCTCACTAGCGAAAAACGTTCCAAGGTCGTGCACTGTGGTTAACAAAAAAATTGAAAAGTAAGAAAAGTTAATCCGTCTCTGCTTTAGGTTCCTTGATCGGAATTGATGGGAGGATCCCTTTCTTGCTACCGGGAAGTAAGCTAGTTTATTGTTCTCCGCACGATCATAAGCTGTTTGTAATTGCTTTTTATTGACAATTAATTTGTTATTACTATTATTATTATTAAGAAATAATCCCATGTGTCCCTTTGTTGATAGTTATCCTAATTCTAATTCCCTTCTGCAAGTCATACGTAATTAAAACTTGAAAAGTGTATAGCTATATGAGATAAAATTCTGAACAGAGAAAACTTAAAATTATAAAGTACTTTATTGTGTACATCAACGACATATTGTTGCTAATTCCTAGGATATAAACAAATGCTTAATTTGTTTTCTATTTTTAAGGTATTTGTATGGCAACTTTATTTATTATGCTACCATAATACTGTAGTTATGGAATTAATTTATTGAATTATAAAGAATGCAATTTCGGGGTAACCTCGTTGATGCGGATTCTTTCTGTGGTAACGACAAGGGAAATTAAAATGTAGTTACCACGCAAGAAATATCTTTTTCTATAAACACTTTAAAGAACTCATTTTATGCAAATTTATAAATTTCCAGAGATTTTACAAAAGACATTAGTCTAAAGTATGAATTCATTTGAAAAGAAATTTATAGCTACGGGCAAGAAGATTTTAATCCACAAATAACTGTGCAAAATGAGAAATTGCAAAAGTTACAATACTGAGATACGTAGAATGGAGTTAGATAAAAAGAGTCCGGGGTTCTAGACCAGATAAAGTAATTTATTGGGTGCTTTTATTACTCCCATTATTACAAAACGTGAGGAAAGATCTTCAGAGATATCCTGGGTTTGTACATCTTCACAAAATACAATACGGATAAAACCTTTGCAGTTAAACTAGTTTGTAATTTATGGTAACTTTTTCTTAAGTTAATCACATTCATGAAAATGAACTCTCGTTAATAATGAAACAAAAATTAAAAAGGACAAAGCATTCTTTACACATTTTTCTTGCTATTGTCAAGATCTCGGTGAACCGATACAGAAATGGTCTTATGTGATACTTGTTCCGTAACTATGAAATATGAAACTGTTATTTTATAGAAAAAGTAATACAATACGCAGATAATTTCGAATTTATTTCTGAAAGTCAATACAATATTAGTGTTATTCTACTCCTTTATTTAAAATTTACAGATTAATTATGTTACGTTGAATGACAATGAAAGACGCGAACGAGATTCGAACTCGGGACCATGAACTACCTGGCGGTGAGGTTCACTGCAATTTAGGAGATTTCTATATGTTAAAATTTACATTTTTATTCTTCCCGAATGACCCACTGAAGTCCTTAAATATATAAAATCCAAAAGGTCATTCCGTAGGTGTGTTATTTCTGAAGAAATAGGAGATTAAGTTGTTTGAAGTCATGTAGTCTAAATTTAAAAAAACTTTCGTTATCCACATATACGTACCGAATACCATAGATTTCATATTCACGTAGCATAGGTGATTTATAGTCACATTTTCATTCTGAATGTATAATATATTTTTAACAGCATATCAGAATGTTAAATAAATCTTAAATAGTCCCATATCAAACGAAAGGTTTCGTACAACGCTCTTTGTCAAATGCCGCACACCAAAATTGGCTGAATTCGAGTATTAAACGCACACCAAAAATTAATCATAACTGACATTTGTTTTATATGAATTTTTTTAGTGAATATCTTTTTGTAGCTGTTAAATGTTCCGGTCATGAGGCTTACTTTTTCTTCATGATTGGAATCGGGTATAGGAATTGGAGTGTTGTTGATTTCATCTCGGGACACTTCGCACCGGTGAATTTCGTGCGAGAGATTCCCTCTGAAAACCGCAATCACTACGATCAAGGGAGAGATCGCAATTTTGTATTGTATCATTATTCAGAGCGCATCCCAAAACTTTTATACTCAGATTTCATATTTGATTTTTCATCTTTCAGTCACTTTTGTTCTTTCGCCAAGTTTTAATATCCTTCAATTTCATAATTTTTATGACCTGAAATATGATTCTTAGATACTTTTCGACAATTGACAGATTTTTTTTGACAAAAACATGTGGATAGACATGGTGAATATATGAATAAAAAATGTATTCACAAATTATCTTCATTAATTATCGTTTTATGCAATCAAGCTTCCTCATGAAACAATGTACTGAGTAATCGGAACTTTGACTCGATTCGGAGATTCCTCGACGAGTAGAACAAAACCACATAATCTTTGGCTGAAAACTTTGGCATATAATCATCTAGCATTCAGTACGAAATTGCAGTTTCATTTTTCATTCCCCTAGCAAATAGAATCGGTCACGCAGAAGGCCGTGAATGATAGAGTTAAAACCCATAATCTTGAGGAAAGAATACTAATAAGAACAAAAAATTTCGATATTACTGTACTTAGCAACTTTACTCCCGTATCAGAGCGCGAAAGGGAAGATAAAACAACGCCAAGGAAAAAATACATAATACCCATCCTAAAAGGTAAGAGGTACGATTTCTCCGTAATAGGTAGTGAAACAGTAGCAAGTAAGATAAGAGACGAAACGGGTCAGATTGTGGACCCATTGAAGCGAAGCCGACTATTGTTCCACTCAGATGGGAAGCAGGGAGCGGAGAAGTTGCACCTGCAGCTGCAAGGGATATCTCCTCCACAGAGTCTATAGCCAACGAATGGATGCCAGGCAAAACATTCATTGATATACACTCTTCACACATTTTGTTGAATAAAAAATTGTATTTTCCTTATATCAACAATACTAGCCGAGTTCCCACGACTTCACTGGTGTCGGGTATTTAACGTGGAACCAGCACTCCGAGTTAATCAAATCACCGAGATGTACGATTGTTTTCTTTATTTTCGTTCTAATTGTTATAAAACACAACAATATGATTAGTAACGAAGAGAAAAAAAACCTGATTTAATTTGTATCTATGAGTTAACAAACAGTATAGTACCAACAACAGTCAGGTACTCGCTGGACGTGTTTGAAATGCTTAAGAACAAACATGGCGACCGAGCGCAACGGATTCGTGATTCACTCGACTCGCCTCATACAAAAGTTAAATAGCTTTCCGAAATGTCTGGTGACATAGAGGTAAAAATGTTGTAAAAAATACTACGGAAAATTAATTACAAATCAAAGGAAATTTCCACCCCTTTTGTGATTTAAAATTTGGTCCTTTTTTTAAATAAATGTTTTCTCCTTGAGACGCATCAGTTATAACTGCAATTATTTAATTTAAATGACCAGTGAGGTGTGTTCTTGAATCAAAATAAGTTACTCTGTTCAGTCGTTACGTCGATTTTAGATATTTTAGTGATTTAATTCCATCTACGCTAGTATTATCGTCAGGTTTCGCGTAAGTAATAGTTGAGTCCCCATTGAAATTACAATTGCGACCCAACAGGCCGGCATCTCGAACATAGGAACAGGCTGGCCAACGACAAATCGTAGTGCCTGCTCGCTGAAAACCAGGAAAATGAAGAATGACAGCCTGGCAATATACTCGCCTTTAATCTACCCAATGTTTATTTTACGCTATTGTAAGCTTTAAAACAATGTAGTTGATTTTTCTGTACCAAAATACAATATAAACCACCTTCGATGTCTTCTCCAAACGTATACATTGTTGGTTTCCAGCTGCTGATGGTTTTACATATACCCCTTTCGAACATAAAAATTTATTTTATATTGTAGTATGATAATGATCATTGTTGTAAAAAAGTAATAACAGAACTCGCATTACTTCTCTAAAAATATGACTCCATAAATTTTGCTGAAAATAACACGGTAGACTAGGGGTTCTCAACCTTTCTAAAAGTTTTATTTTCTTTGCGGAGTTGGCAGAAAAATCAATAGTATCTGTCAACTCTGTAAAGGCAATGAAAAATGTTCTTCCTACTTCCCAATTGTCTGATAGGCCCCACCAGTGGCTTAGGTCGTAACTGTTGTCTGTCGCTCTTCACCAAGTCATCCCGTGTTCGATTCCTGACGGGGCCAGAAAGTTTGTATGTCCCAGATCATATTGCTGTGACTGCTGAAAAGCAAACCTTCCTTCCTCTATCCAGTTCCTCCTACTATCAATAACTCTATTTATTACTAACTACTTCTACTAACCCCTCCATGTGGGCCAACTCGTATCGATCCACGTAGATAAGCTTCAATAGCACGCTACATTTCCCAATACAACAATATTTTTTAAAAATGTTCGATTTTTCACGTGTGGCAACCCTGTATCTTTCGATGTCCTTTTCACCTCCAAAAGGTTCACATAGTCTATCTTCATCGTCATCGACACTACCCAACCCAGATATTAATTAATATTAACAAAATGCATCGTTTATTGTACTAATTCCCTAAGCATTGTTCTCGCAGTGTAAATTATTCAAAGTTATTCTTCTTCTTTGAACACTGTAATTATCTCGGACCGAAAGTTTTCTACCCGCCTTTTATTAAAACTTTTCTTCCGCCGATGCAAGATATCACACTATGCCTCGGATCTTGGTGTTCAGCATTCTGAATAGAATTACTTTGAAAACATGAGAATTATCATAATAGAATCTGTCTTCCACATCTTGAGTATACCGGGTCTTGACCTTATTATGTCTCTATTCAAGCAGAAAATCTCGTCAAGGAGTAAAATTGTCAAAGCTGGGAGAATGTAAATATAGATAGTTGAGATATTCTTGTTTCTCAAAGCAATGTCATTTGGCATGAAAAGAAAATGAATCATTATTCTAAGTAAATATGACATAATGTTTGTTTCTTTGTGCCATAGCACATGAGACCAGAAGCACTTACTTCGTCTTTTAACTTGTGTAATCTCTTGACTTCACTACAGCAGAAATACTGTTAACTAATTCATTACGTATACACGATGAGGTTTCACACACTATACAACAAAAAGTATTATCATTTTGTCGTTAATAATAAGGTTGGAGTAAGTCCAGCTTCTGAGATATATCTTGATTAAATTACTCAGCGTCCCGGTTTTTTTTCCACACATTTCACGAAATTCGGTAAATAGAATATGAGCAAATGGTAATTTTCCAACCATCAATTGAAGAAAATGATTTGTGGATATTTCCTCAGAAACAGCCCACTAGCCCAGCCTCCCACGGCGACGCCATGTTCTTCTTTAACCACGGAATTGAACAATTGAACCATGCAACAATAATATTTGTGGCAAAATTTATAAGCTTAAGCTATAACGTTTTTGAGAAAATCGTATACCAGAATGGAGTGTTACAGTTGTTACTTGTAAAATATAGCTTCGTATGAACGCTAGATCATTGTACATTCTGTGTACGTCGTCCGTTCAAAAGTGGCTGATGAAAAAGTGGAAATCACTTCTCTTTTCGAGAGAAATTGAAAAACTACCCGAGGTAAATCAACGAAGGATAAATAAATTGTATGTGTTTTAGCTGAATGTTTCACAAAATCGGTTACAAGCAAACCCAGTAATGTTTTCAATTTGTTACTATTGAATATCGTTTGCGATAGTTCGTTTTTCTTTCTGGTATAATAGGGACGGCGATGTATTGCAAGGAATGTTTGTACGTATCCACTTGCAACAAAAATGAAATGTCAGCTGCATTCATATTTTATCATTTACGATGTCTCCTCTTTAATTCTTTCAAAAAGAAAATCAGGAATATTATATACATTCAGAAATCAAACCTCATGAACCTCTCTCCTTTCGCTCTTCTATGTCTCCTTATCCATGTAAACAAACCCCGTCGTTATTTAAGTCTTCGTCATTCTCCAGTTAGCTCCAATATTTGCGAAAGCTACTTGTTCTCCTCCGCTCGTGCAGTTCCGCGAGCCAGCCACGAGGCGCGCTACGAGCGCCCGTCCGTCTGTGCGCGTGCGCGGGTGGGCGAGCCAGCGTTTTCCGACTCTGACGCGTGGGGCTCTATTTGGAAGACTGAAATTAAAACATCAAAGAGCAGCCGTGATCAAAGGGGAGTGGGGCTTCCGATGGGCGAGCGACGTGGGCGATTCGGCGCGTGGCGACTCCATGACATCATAGAATGAGATTGGAATGGGGGGGCTGGGGGCGGGGGAGGGGGGGATGAGGACACGATTGGAAAGCGAATGAAAGGGAAGGGGAGGGGGACAGGGGTGAGGACAGATGAGGATGTTTCTGAGCGATTGCTGTATCCTCTGTTGACGGAGAGAGAAAGGGGTTGACTGAATGACTGAGTGGTTCAGACCGAAGGTTTCGGACTGTGCAGTGCTTCTCAGAATCAAAATAAAGGAAGAGACCGGTAGGACACCGATGAGAGGACGAAACGGAGATTTGGATTTGGAAAATGTAAAAGAATCGTAAACGTTCGAATTGAAACATACACAGACATAAGAGAAAACACGTATTTCTAGAAACGTTATACGTAATACTGTAAGTTTTCCTTTATCTCAACACACAACCAGTACTTCGGTTGTCAACTGTGGTAAATGTTAGTGTATGCATCAACTGTTGAACGCACTTCCTCGAACGGAAATTAAAAATGAGAGTTATAATGATAGTTGCCCAATCTCACGAAAAATTACGAGATATCATTTTCAGGTCAAAACATCGTAAAATACTAATTTGACTTCAAGAAGTTTCGAAAACTACAATTTTCTTCAAAAAATCTAGCTAATTTTTAATATATCGGTGACATTGATTATTGTTATCATTCAAATTAATTGAAATTTTACACAGTTCCATTTTGTGCATTCTAAACCCAGGAAGAAGCCGTACATTTAAATTTGAACTGTCATGCTCGTAAATATCTTTTAACATTTTATTAATACTTAAAGACTGAAATTTTTTCCTCCTTTATCAGGAGTTCAACATACTATTTGCTCCTGTTATTCAGGAAACGTATTTTACTAAGTTACTTCATTTTTTATGTAAACAACCGATGAAGACCAAAATACTGACTGCAAGTTGTGAAGGAAACTACCGTAATTTGTCTATTAAAGGTCTTAAAAATTTTATGATATAATAAGATGATAATGATTAGACGTAAATAGATCTGCTGTTATTATGATTATTCAAGTCTCACTTTTATCGAGTACTTACAATGGGACCAACTTAACTATATGGTCCAACGCCGTAGAAAAATATCCAGATGAGATATCGAAAAACGTTTTTTTTTTT
>NNCF01133384.1:217172-249682 GCA_002313205.1 Laupala kohalensis | reverse complement strand
CGTAAATATGAAAAGCGAAGAATACGGCTTATATTTTCGGAACCGTAATAATATTTGTAGTATTATGACATAAATTATTTTTTCGAACCCTTGTGGGACCATATTCTTAAGTTTGACCTTACAATGTCCCAATGAAATATGTGCTGTCCTGCCATAGCAAACTTCCATGCAACCAACCACTGCCTCTCGGAGACTTAGTTCCAACACTTCCACTCGTGACGACAACCGCCCCCTGATAACCGATAGATAACAGCCGAAGGGCGGACCATGACGCATCACTCGTCGTCCAGCAAGAGACGAACGCAATGCGGGACCAGGTTTCGTGTCCAACTTTTCTTACAACGACCGAGAGAAAGTCTCACACGTCATTGTCATCAGGGTGGAATTTATCATCCGAAACACGGCTTACGGCAATTATTCTAGCATTAAATATACGGTTCCGTAATCGCGCTATGTATTACAGGGCAGCGCGCGTCCCGTTACGCCACTGGTCGCTCGGTTGACGAGAGATATTACACCTATTATGGACGCTGCAGGGTGGATTTTAATGGAGGGGGCGGTGAGGGGAAGGGGATAAGTACAAAGAAGGAGGGGGGGAGGATGGTGTTAGGGGTTACACCTCGTGTCTGTGAGAGACAACGCTGGTCGCGTCCGAGAAGAAGAAGAAGAAAAAGCACGCTCTATGAAGTTAGGACGGGAGCAATGTCCTACGAAGTGACCACAAAAATACGCGGAGGTATTTAAGAGATTATTTTTTTTATGTCTCTATCTAGTAGAGGGAATGGAGGGGAAAGTATACAGGAAACATTTTAGAACTCTACAAGTGCCATCGACTAATTAAATGAAAAAATATTAATTACTTTAGTGCGATTTATTCGACCAGTACACTCTAAATCAAATAACGAGCGTAAATTATCAGAAAAAGCAATATGTGCCACTGAACATGATAATCTGTCAGACTACACTCGAGTAAAAAATCCCTACTCACCTACTAGACGTTTTTTAAAATATTTTATGATAGGATAGCTATACATAAATAGATAAACATTTTACAAATCAGGTCATCACAAAAGAATCACTACACTGATGAAATGTCACACGATTTATCACATTCATTGTTAGATCTAATTTTTCCCTCAAATGTCTGATTATGCTCTTTCTTTTCGGGTATTATTTATTATATATAAACTCATGAATTCAAATAAATCTGTTCAAGAATTTCTTAAACGTATACATAAGTATGATAACTTCGTTAAGTTGAAGAAAGACCGTCAGTATATTGGTCAAAGCTAATTGGCCAAATTTTGGAATCTCCTGTGCAGTCCATATCATGGATAGAAACATATCCAACACGTTGACAATTTAAAATTATTTTTTATTTATTGGTCAATTATATTATTTATGTTAATTTTTCATCTAGTTACTAAATGTGTTAAATAATTTTGCTATGTTTAATAACTTATCATTACAAGTTTTGAACACCTGAAGAAGACTCAAGAGAATTGTTGAAACGTGGTGTATTGATGAGCCATTCAAAATAAATGTGGCGAGTAGTACATATAAAAATCGTAAAATGCATGTATTGATCACAAATCATTTCACATTCTATTTCTCTATTGAAAAGTTGTTGAATATGTTATCTAAATATGCATTTTAATTTGACGTGGGGCAACTTTCAAGAATAAAAATTCATTTTTCACGAAATCAGACAACAACAAAAACATAGAAGTTATTGTCAAGAAAACTACATGGAGTCAATTTCACATAAAAATTGATGATTTATAATAATTCGTAAAACATCGCAACAAATGTCTTATTTAACAACACACAAAATATATGGCGTACTGTGGGATGTACGAAAATGATTTCAAAATACATTTGACATAATTATACTACTTTTTCATGGTTTTGAATTTTTTAGAAATTGTAAATAGCTTATCAAAAGGAAAGGTCATAAATTTAATTCTTAAATTTCGTTCCGTTGGTGAGATACTGAGAGGAGAAAATTGTTCACGTTCGTGCGACACCGGGCACAAATTTTGAGAATCGACTCTATTAGATATCTACTATTATTGCAAATCTACAACAGTATCAGAGACACTTCTACACCAAATACTGCCGCCGTGTTATTTTCGAAATGGATAACCATGCCTTAAATCAGCGCTGTCTAACTAGCGGACTACGAAACTTCGTTTTTTAATTTCCTGCGAGTTAGAGAACATTTTTCATCAAATTTTCCATCAAACGTTTGGGGGTTCAATTTTGTGTTGAAACTTGTTGTCAGAATTAATATTTGACGCGGCGTGTCCGGTGACAGAATATATATAATGTGTGATCGGAATTATCCCGTCGTACATGACAATATGAAAACATATTATTATATTAATAATTTTTTAATACTTTTTAAAAATAAAAGTAATATACTATTTAATTTCTCCAGCTTGAAATTATGTAAATTTGTGGATGAAAATCAAAATACCGCGTTGCAAATAAATAAGTAAGATTCATTAATTTTATTCGCGGGGGTGACATTTTTGGCAAATCCCATTTCGTGCCGGACCGATCGATGGAAAGTATGTAGAAAATGGCCCGCGGGCTAAGATAAGTAGGACAGCGCTGACATAAACTAATGGGAAAGATAAAGGTAGATCAGTGATGAGAAGGTAGATGATGGAAGCTACTAAGCAGCAAATGTTGAGAGTAGAATGCGTTCACACGCGTCGCTTCTGTCCTCGTGATGTTCTTTCCTTTTAACTACGCCGTAATTTGAATTGCGTGTCTCCGGTGGTCACGCACTTCGTTGTGGAGCATCCACTCCTCATTTTCACGCACCTTTCTCCCTAAATGACCAAGTGAACTGCTACCGTTCAAAATAAAATTATCACTTATACAGGTTATACATTATTATACAGGTTCTCTAGGTTTTGTCTAGGGGCGTGTTTATTGTAACAATAAATCGTGAATTTAGTGTTATTTCAATTCTTATGATTTTTAAACACTATACTCAGAATAATCTATAGTTAGATAATAACTTGTACATGTAAATTTTTTAGTGTTAAATTACAAACATATTGACGTTCTATTAGTATTATAACTCGCAGCTAACTTTTTATCTTATCTAGGAACTTATGCTGATTTTTTTTGAATCCGCCTCTGCCTTAGGGCTCTTGATCGGAATTGATGTGATGGTCCCTTGCTTGCTTCCGGAGAGTAAATTAGTTTATTGTCCTCCATGTGGACATACGCAGTTTATACTGTTTTGTTTGACAATACATTTATTATTATTATTATTATTATTATTGTTATTATAGCTCTTTCGTTCCTTCTTTTTACGTTGCACGGCATTGGTTTCTTATATCTGCGGTCTGAGATACGATTCTGGGCCATGACTTAAATTCGATGCTTAAAGTGTGACAAGAGCTAAAATCCTGGTTGTCGTTTATGTACACATACAGCCTTTTAAACTAATATTTGTGAGTTATGAAGTAATTTCGATAAAATTTTAACGAAAACTATTTTAGGTTTTAGAATTAAATTTAGCAAAGAATTTCGAAAATCGATCGTGTATTTTCAGAATTGAATTTTGAAGAAAAATCTAGCACTTTTATATTTCGTCATAAAAACTACCATTTTGTGTTTTTGGGTAGGTGATCGTAAGTAAATACGTTTATGAGGTGCCTTTATAGAATGGACCCCAAACATTCAACGTCTTACGGTCATAGAAGCATTATGATTCATTTAATTATAGGTTAGGTTAGTATTTCATGCTTAGTGGACGCCTAATCTAATTGGAACATAGTACGGACTGCGAGTATTGTAATATTAAATGATGATAAAGCTATAGAAACAATGATCTCGAACTCAGTTTGAGATCATTATTTCTATAGTTTTATGAATGAACTGAAATAAAAGTCTTTAACAAATTTTGAGATGGTCGAATTTTTTAGCTGGTGATACAGAGAAGACCCATACAAAAGTTAAAACATTACCAATGCTCTACGAGACACAGCATCATGATTATATAAATTTTTTTTTTTTTAAGTTTACTCGTTGGAACTGCAATTGAGTACTTAGTGTTCTGAAGACGATATCGATATCTTGAGTCGAGCTCTTATTCAAAAAATAAATCACATATAAGAAAAAAATACAAGTGCCAAGTCACATTCGAGGTAGAATTGTAAACGATCGTCGTATTATACGTTACAACATAAAAAAGCTCAGTTATAGGCGTGTAATTTTTAATTGAATTTTAATTTCCTTGTATGTACAATTAAATTCTGTCACAAATGTCAAGTGATTTCACTAATTAGAGTCAGAAAACTCGAGATAGAAACTCGTCTTTCTTAACAAGAACCTCAACAAAAATGTAAGCTCAGAACGAATAAACTTAAGTTCAAAGAAAACTCTGATTTTTATGAAAAAATCAGATATATTTGTTCTTTATTTTGCTTCACAATTAGTGAAGTATATTCTCTAAACAATAATGATATTTAATTTAATACACTTAATGTAGAAAGAATTTACATGAGAGAACTCAAATTATTAAAATAATATTAATAAGAAGAATGTTTCTGTCAAAAAACAGTACAAACTGCGTATGACAACGTGGAGGACAATAAACTACTTTACTCTCCGGAAGCTAGCAAGGGACCATCACATCAATTTCGATCAAGGGCTCCAAGGCAGAGACGGATTTAACAATCAGCGCAGGAAAATAGTTCGGTACAAGAAAAATTATTAATAGAACACCAACAAATTTGTATTTAATAAAACACAATTTTATAAACGTAGGCTTCTGCGGCCGGAGTCAATATAAGTTTGTTTGTCCCGGACAAACAAGCTTATAAAACACAATTTTGTTTTCAGAAATACGCAATATATTAAAGCTATAGATTTGAAAAATATTGTTTATAAAGTATTAAAATTACACTGAATTCGATATTTATTATTTTAATAGACGCCGCCCCTACACAAGAGCCAAAATTGACATGGAGATTTATTTGTAGGATTATAGACATTAAAATACATCCAAGTTGTGACCGTATAGGGTGAACATAGTAAAATGCAACAGAATGCATTATACAGCAATGTTAACTTAATGATTACTGAATGCGAGTGGAACATATTGTAAAAGTCCAATGTATAGATTTTGCGTATTAATACTGCTAACTACGTTGTATCTGCACAATGGTGCTCACTTCAACTGAATTTCGGACACACAAGTTCATCTAACTATTCCATATTTCACAAAGGAATATAATTATCTCTTATTTGCCAATATTATGATGTAAATCCCTAGTATAAAGGGCTGTAATGGAATTGTGTTGCACCATTATGAGTTATTACTAGTCAATTCTCAATACGACAGAACGGGGATTTATTGCAGAGTAATAATTTTAATGTTCTTGATCAGGTTTGACCTTAATTCAATATCAGAAAATTTCTGCCTTCTCCAATGCAAACGTGTCTCCAATATTATTAATTGTTGTGTTTCCTGGACGTTTACATGACAAATAACTTTGTCAGAAACACACTTGCAAACTACGTATGACCACTCAGGGGAAAATAGACTCTCCGGAAACAAGTAAGGGACCATTCCATCAATTCCGATCAAGGACCCAAGGGAAGTGGAGGATTTAATACTTATAAAAAATTATTTAATAAAATATATACTGTTATCCAATTATTCCAAACTGAATCCTAGATATTACGTGCAGTGTAAATTCGAGTTTAATAATAAAACATTTTTTAATGATATTCCCGCATGTGGAAAATCCGCCACTATTTGGAGGAAAACCAGAAAAAAAACCCGGGTCAGGATATATGTAACACACTTTTTAGGGAAAATCTCTCATTAGCTTTTTCCCTACTTTTTATTCTAAGATGTTAAAATTTCGTATTTTTTGCATATTAAACATAATTTCTTTCAATATTCTTTGGAGTACAATCCAAAACGACTCAACATAGCAAACATAACCTTCACTAAAATTAGTGTAAATACTTGGTAAACGGCATATATTTAAACCAACTCTTCAGAGCTATGGATATTGCACCATATTAAGTTGCATTATTGATATACCCCCACCCTCGCGCAACTCTATAATGACTTTCGTAACAAAATGAATACAGTAACAAATGCTAGGAGACCAACACTGAGTATTAAAGGCTATTTCAACAATTGGTCAGATTTTATCGTCTCAATAAACATAAGCGACTTTGTACTGATNCTTTCGTAACAAAATGAATACAGTAACAAATGCTAGGAGACCAACACTGAGTATTAAAGGCTATTTCAACAATTGGTCAGATTTTATCATCTCAATAAACATAAGCGACTTTGTATTGATTGATTGATTGATTAAATAACACAGATAAGAAAACTCACAATGATATGAACTGGAAATTTTTAGAGAATTTTCCATCCTTTTGTGGAGTCTCACTAAGAACCAATTTTTCCAGATTTTAAATTGGTGGAATTTGGTTTTGCAAATTTTCGCTGTATCTCACGAACCAATTACAATAATAAACCCGGAATTTGTTAATGAATAAATTTAATTCAAATATCGGAAAACCAAATTCTGGGTTTCTCCTTTTTTTTTCATTTTATATGTTTTACGGGTTAAAATGTTTTCATTTTATGTTGTCCGTGCTATCAACCCCAGAATGAATCACCATCCCAACGAATTCAATTCCCCTGCGTACTAATGATTCTGCGGGTGCGGCTACGATTAGGACAATGGCACAACATTTCCTCAGTTCCCTTCAGAAGAATATTTATACTTTTTTTCAAAATTAGTATTTAAATATTTCGTGCATTCCAACGAATGTATGTTTTTTACAGTGCATATATGAAAAAGTGAAGACCCCACAAGCTATATGTTTACATGGCGTAATAATTGACTAAAAATGTCCCGTGTAAAAATAATGATAAGGTGTTTTCGGTAATGAACGTTATTTTGTGAGGGATTTTGGTTCAGCTCAGGAGTGAATACACTGCCTTCTAATTGTAATGGGGATTCAAGAAATAAAGTTAATTCGAAAAACACAAAATTCACGCAGGTAATGCCACAAGTTATTAGACGTCATTTATAATGTTCTAAGTCAACGTTGCCCCACTTGCGTTAACCCGCAGGTGGTTTTGTATACACTTCCGATCGATCGGGTCAACTCGGGATGTTGCCCTAAGAATAAAACTAATGGTTCATATTTATTTATTGTCACGCTGTATTTTTATTATCATCAACAAATTTATGTTATTTCAAGCTGGAAAAAATTAAATATTCTTCATTAGTTTTAAAAGTATTTATAATATTCAATATTATAATACGTTTTCATATTGTAATGTACGACTGACTAATTCCCAAACCTTAATTTCCTATTTTCTCTCACCGTACATTAGACGCGTAATATTAATTCTGACAGCATAGATTTATAACACAAAACTGTGACCCCCAATATTTGATGAAAAATTTGTTGCAAAATTTACTGTAACTCGAGGGTCGTAAAGAAAGCTTCGCGGGTTGGAAGTTGGATAGCGCTGTTCTAAAAAATCAATTATGTATTCATTGAACATACCTTGTCCGAGATTAAAAATGGTGAACGTAGACATGTTTTGCTTATTTTATATAAGAACTTTATACATCTCAGCATTTCTAATTTAACTTGCATATTTACAACTCTCCCCCCGCTGAAAATTAAAAATTAGTTCGATTATACACCATTTTTCTCACAATTCGTATACTTTTTCTACCAATTGAATATTATCCGAACCGTAGTTCCTCTGGGTGACAGTGCTGCCATCCGCAGGGCAGTGCGAGTAAATGAAGTCGTGAGTGCGCTGCTCCGCGTGCTTCGATTGACTTGTTCCCACGGCGACGTCGCCGTCGCCTCTCCGCCGCCGTCGCCGCCGCCGCCGCCGCCGCCGTCGTAGCCACGGCTGCGCCGCCTGCCCGCCCTCGACGCCGGCGTACGCCCCTCGGCCCATGGCGACGCCTCTCCGACGCACGTGGTCAGAGTGTTAAGCAGACGACACAAGCAGGGGAAACCAAATTTACGGATTATGTCGCATTCGACTCAATACGGTTGCTCAAATCTATGTGTACAACGAAAGTCAGTCTGCGTGTCTGTCTTTTATACAAATCTAGAAGGTGTTTCCGTGCATGATTATGTTTTGTATTCTTAGCCTCCAAAACTACAGGAATATGTGTCCACATCTCGATTAATCACCTGCATCTCCTATTTTCCAATATTTAATACATAAATATTAGTACTTCTAGATGGAGTTTTACACACTTGATATTCAAAATTAGTACCTATAATGCCGTTGACAGCCAAATTCAGCCCTCATGGGGTACCATCCCTCGGGATGGTGTGTGGAAAGGGTGATATTGAAAATAAAACGAAAATGATCGTTATTGGTATCCAATCGATAGTTTTTTGGTGACTCTCCCGATGCGTCCATCCCCTATGGAGGGAGTGAGACACTCATAGCATGGGAACACTGAAAGTGGAGTGGGAAAAGGATGGAATATAAAAATACTCGATACCCGGTAGGAGAGTCGTATCCATAGTTTTCGATGTAGATTTGATGATATCACTTCTGTATAACCAATCCATTTCCACGTACACTATCGAATTCATGTAATTGGCAGAATATAACGATGGCGACACGGTTCGCATTCACTTTCCTGGCAAATGGTAAAATTTAAAACTTTATTGGTTTAGAGAAACTCGGAAGGATATTTTAGCCCGCAAACACAACATCCCGTACCTACCATAGGAACTCATGTTGGAATCCTCGCCATATCCTCTAGTGACTATGGGGACACCGTTATCGCTCGAGGTATTAGATGGGTGATTTCCACACACTGGAAAAGAAAGCTATGTTTTGAGTTCTACGGAAATTTTACGCAGAGTTCCAACTCCCTTTTTATGAGAAGATACCTTTCATGAAAAGTTCTTCACTGAAATACTTTCAAACGTTATTTTGTAATGGATGCGACAATGTCTCTATTCACTGTTAATTAAATGACGAAAATAAAGCATGGTAAATATGTTATTAGAAGGTAAAAAGAATACCTCAGTTGTTTGTATCCAATATTTATTCATCATAACTACCAGTTAAAAATTTCCCTTATTTTCATTCCCAACATGTGTCACAGACATGACAAGAATTGCACCAGTAAGGTGAATCCAGAAAACAATAGTTAGAATAATTGAAGAATTGAAGTGCAACATGTGAATTTTCTGTACATTGTATATTTGGCGATATATTTTGATATATCATTTATATTAAATTTATTTATCCATTATCGATCGTCTTAAACGAAATTGTTAATACAAGAAGTGTTTTAAGCGTCTCAAAGACTGAGTTGATTTCTAAATTGACATGGTTTATTTTGTCAAATGTAATTGTTTTAAATAATTCCAATGACTGTAAGAAATATGTGGCGACACGCTACGTAGTGACATTCACTAATCGTCACCAAAGCCAACTCCCACGAACTTGACTCCCATCATTACAAGGAGACCTGGTCGACTGAGTTGCAACGGTACTTGTTGATTTAGAAACTAGAATATCAGTCTACTTGCGCGCTTCACTGCGAGTGACATCAGTCTACCGCTCTTCCTCACGGGAGTGACATCGCGTTCTAAAATACGGGTTCTCAATGCCCACGTACACGATCAACGTTAAAAAAATCAGTGCTAAGTTCAACTCGGCGTCAGAACTATTTACTCGCCGAATTATTATTCCAGTCAAGTGTTATTATTCAGTGACTTTCTCAGATTTCCAAGGACATTATGTATGCACTGCATGTGTGGAATCTACATTGATTAATGTTCTATCAGGAATTGTTTTAAACTCATTTAACTGTTTCAATCATCACCAGCAGACCTATGACAGAATGACCATGTATAGTATTTCATGTACCTTGTTATGTACGTTTCTCGTTCTGGATCTGCGCACATTAAATGACCTGTGCCTTTTAAATTGAATCTACGTGTACATAATTTCTCATAGTGTATTTAGTTGTACCTTCTCTTATCTAATTATATTTCGTGGGGAATTCATACTAGAACACGTTTGCTACATTTGAGTATTAATACCAGTCAAGCACTTACAATGATGAATAACTTCCCGACAAATACCTCGTGATCATAACGAATCTAAATGTGCATTAAATTCAGAAATTTTAACACGACAATCGAATAATCCTAAATGATACTTGGCAGGTATAGTGAAGAGACTTAAACAAAGACGTGCGACTGAATATTCGAAGGAAAAAAATGTAATCAGGATGAAACAAGAGCGGGATGTGTGACGCGTAGGAGGCCATGGGCGGAGGCAAAACAAGTGACTGTTTTCACACCGGAGACATAAGGGCGTGTCCTGCTTGTCGTATGCACCTTCGAACCCTATAGCTCACTCTCTCGGAGACAGAAAGAGACATAGGGCAGATAGAGTTATGGATGGGAACTCACACATTCCCTGTATAGGACTTCCTCTCAGGAATTTAGATTGATATTCTAGATCTTGGACTTAATGTATCTGTCAGGAGTATGATCTATATTTGTGAAAGGAGTTCTTACTTGTAAACCACATTTCATTTTCTTTTTAATACCATCCGATTAGGGAACTCTCCGCAAAAATAATACAAATAAAGATACGTCACAAAGTACAACACAACAGAAACTTTCAAAACCAACATAAATAGTTTCTTTTTTTTCCAAAAGCGAGTGAGGAGAAAATCATGAAATATGTACGTTCTCACTTCGCATACCGTGTATTCAGGCAAGAAAAGAGCAGTGCAAAAGATCAGGATGAAAATAATGTTAACATTGCGAGCAAGTCCTCTTCCTTTCCATTCGTATTTCAAAAAGTCTATTTCATGTAACTGCATCACCAGTTCAACGTAATTACACATTATTATTTTGTTCAAAGTTCATATATACGCATTCCCCTTCCCTGATTCACTCACAACACTTTTAATGAGTAGGTTTTACATGAACAACAATAGTTATTGCTGTATTACACACGCTAGATTGAAGTTGTTCAAAAACATAGTGAAAATATAATAACTTCAGAAATAATTGCATAAATAAAAATTCGTTACATTATGTAAATGCGAAGAATTGCTTGGTTGAGGGTGTATTGGTGTTCCATTCTACGCGACGTCATTGGTCGAAATTTCATCTCTTCTCAGTCTCCCCCTTTTTCTATCATAAGAATAATCAAAATAAATTACAATAAATAATATTATATTATGCACTATATTGTTGCATGTGTTGATCAAAGCACTTGATATCAGTTGGGAAGTTTCTTCAAGAGCTCGTATCTGAATGTTACAAACTCTGTGAGACTGCAAGGCCGATCGAAAAGTAACAAAATTTAGAAATATAGATCATTAGATATTCTTGATATCAAAACTGCTTTCTTCATTTCGTGCAATAGTCTGTTACAATAAAGAAAAACATCTCTGCGAATCCGGATTAGAGGAAAGACGAAATGAGTTTGGGATGTGATGTGATTGGGGATGTGGAAAACATAAGATTGATCTTGTTAGTCCAAAGAAATGGGTGGCTGGGATAGAGTTTCGATGTATCAGCATAATGTCAAAGATGAACTACAGAATGCACCAAATGGGTGAGGAATCAGTACATGAAACTCTGAAAATGAATTTCAATTATTAATACATTTAACATCGTTAAAGAATCACCCGGCATATCATTCTATCTTTAAAGTAGAGAGTCACCCAGCAAACCATTCCATCTTTAAAGTAGAGAATCACCCGGCACACCATTCCATCATTAAAGTGGAAAATCACCATGCACACTATTCCATGTTTAAAGTAGAGAATCACCCCAAGTTAAATCCATAACAAAGCATTTGACTGCTAATAAGAACGACACATTTTTGCCGATACTTGGAGCCCCAGTGAGTGACTGTAGGTGAGATTGCTGGGACAACGCCTCAAACGGTGAGGTGAGTCCATTAAATGAAACAAAATTAAAACCAATGCAAAACAGAATGTAATACATTCGAAATACAGAAAAAATTTGTTGACTGAATATTCCCATCTCGCCTAAGAATGATCCTTAACACCAGGTGCCGTTGACAGGCACCCATTTCAAATACCAGTGGGAAGTGTGGACATTTCAGACCATCTTAACATTGTAACCAGGCCTCCATGTTAACATGTAAGCAAGAGTTTTCCTTCTATGTACCAGTAAAATCTATTGGCTGCATAAACTTGACAAATGGAAACAAAAATATAACCAAGATATTGCCTGAATCTATATACCGATTCCCTTAACTATCCACGACTGATTTGGTCAAGAAACTAAATATCGAAAAAAAACTAAAACCCGCCCTAATTTTATCAATAATCCCCCTCCCACAATAGTACGTATTGGGAGAGAAAAAAACAATGAAAATATAACAAAAATTAAAATAATTAATTAAAAAACATGTAAAAAAACTAAAAAACAGATTTTGGTTCTAAGAGGGAACAAGAAGAAAATTAAACTGTCTTAAAAATTTGGCTGAATAATCCTAAAATGAAATTTTGAAGAGTTAGCAAAAATGGCACTCGAATCTGGAGCGCTAGGTCCTGCTAGTATTTATGACATGTTCTTTCTTATATATTGATAAAGAAGTTGTTATTGGAGAAGAGTAGTATATGGTGCGAAGTGAACGGTGGAGCGTACAAGAATGTAAGCGATGAGGATAATCCATCCTCATCTGCGGCCTTTGGTTCCGTCCAGGGTGTGTCCAGAGCACTTGGAACCGACACGAGGGCGGGGCGCCGAAGGTGCACTTGCGTCGACGCTCTCCGCGATGCCACGCCCCTCTTTCCACAGCGCAGTTCAAAAGGTGACGCAGAGAGAGAAAAAGAAAAAGAGTTTAAGNAAAAAGAAAATAACACTAAGATTTTCTTTCGATGTCTGTTACGTTAACAGATATGCATTTACAACGAAGTTAGATCAGACGCAGATTAAGGAACTTCATTTGGGGGTCATAGTTTTTATGTAAAAAATTGTTGAACAATGCTCGTATAAATAATTCAGTTTTATGAGTTATTTTATATATTTTCAATACAAAGGGAAATTGATAATTACATTTCAATATATTTTAATTGTTTATAAGGCAAAATCTATGGGTATTGAAGGAAAATGCATTCTATTAATGAACATTTCAAATATTTCTGGAGGGGGGGGGGTCATGACCCCCATGAATCCGCGCCTGGTACGAGCAAGGTTCTATCGCCAGTTCGACCAAATTTACATACAGTGGAACCCGTATTAACAGGTCAGGTCGAGACCTAGCAGTTTATCCGTTTCGCTCCTTAATCCGAGATTCGCGTGAAAAATTGATCCGGATACGTGAGGTGAACGTTATTATTCGGTCACTCTGTATAGTTATGTTACGTATATGTCCCAATTCGTAAATTGTCAAGCAAGTAGTGGGGCAGATAACCTCGAGATACATTGTTTGAATGCCTTTATGGAAATAATTTTCGAAATCATTTTT
Source organism: Laupala kohalensis (assembly GCA_002313205.1). NCBI lineage: Eukaryota > Metazoa > Arthropoda > Insecta > Orthoptera > Trigonidiidae > Laupala > Laupala kohalensis. The sequence continues at coordinate 236,151 of NNCF01133384.1, read as the reverse complement.
AGCGAGAATATGATATGCTTGGGAAAATATTGGTACGCATCCAGATATATACTATACAGTGTGATTCCGAATATGTGGTACTAACTTGAAAGGTTGGTTTTGGACACTGTAATAATCATTTATTGTATAGGAATGTATGGGCGCAATTGACGTGGTGAGACACCAAGAAACAAGGAGTGAGAGATGAAAGGAAAGGTAAAGTGTTTGTGATTGACGGCGTCGTTGACGAGTGCAATGTTTAAAATACCTGTTCAAAACTCCCTCCACCAACATGTTTGACAGCGTCAGTGGAGCTATTGTCGTACAAATTCAAAGACGCCAGGTTTCCAAGCACACAGTGCAGCAGCTGCGGATATTTGAGCAACGAGATCATGTATTTCCCGTGTTTGCGCCTTACCGCATCACTTGCATCCATACATTCCCATACAATAAATGATTGTTACAGTGACCTGTACCGGACCTTAAAGTTTGCTCCATGAATTCGGGATCATTCTGTACATGTTGTTAAACAGTTGTTGCGTTCGTATGATTTGTATAATAATGTCTTATTTTGCGTTTGTGTATAACCATCTAGGAGTCAGCGTGGCTCAGTGGGTAGAGCGCTGAGTCGGGTTTCTATCCCCGGTGAGGTGGGGATTTTTCATCAAACCGCAATATCCACACTGACTCCAGGATTTACTCAACCTGGTGTAAAATGAGTAGTGGGTCTATCCTGGGGTCAAACCAGTCGGAGCGAGTTGCAGACCAACTCTCCTCCTCCTAGTGTCGAGGTCAAGTATTCGGTACTTTTCGCGAACCCCTTGGACACAATCAGGGCCTGTTCAGGGATGGTTTGACTTTTAGTTTATATAACCATCTATTGTCTTATAATCCCAGTTTTGCCTAAGAAAATTCAATATCACTAAAAAAATACTATTAATCTCTGTTAATATTTTTCTTTCTTAACCTGCGTGTTTGATTCATTCGCACGGGCTCAGCTCTGGTTCTGTTGCAATATTGATGTTACTTTAATTCGATCACTCGTATAAACCGAAGATAGTCATCTCTCATCTCGAAAAGTATTACCTGCGGATAAAACCGCTTAAGTGGGGCATAAGATCACTTGCTACTCCATTTTTCATGTTCGTCTCCCCCGCTGGCAACAGCATCCTCTTCTCCTCTCTCCAACCCCTACGAGCCACTCTCTGGTCTGTATATTACCCTCTTCCTCCTCGCAAACCGCATCCCACGGCCGTCCTGATCGCTGTTTCATTTTACGACCATTGCGCTCCTGCCACGACACGGCGCGTAGCGGAACTAACGTAGATAAAAAAAGAGCTTCGGGTACGATAGAGCGAGAGAGCGCTGAAGCGCGCGGTGGCGTGGTGGAGAAGCTACAGAAGCCCTCGTAATAGAAGGAGAAGCCATCTCACAAAGGATGGGATCTGGAAGAGGATTATGGGGTAAATTAGAGAGTTTGCTAAGGAACGAACGCTCCCCAGACTCCTGTTCTGCTCCCACGAGGGGGAAAAAATCATCCGGCCAAGATGAAGGGGCCAAGTGGTTACGGAAGCGATTTCTGGCTTTCCAAAGTTTTGGTGGGTGAGTATGGGAAGCCATGGGAAGTTTATGGCAAGTGTTTAATCTGTAGAGAAGTGAGTTACGCTGAGGAAGCTGTGCTTGCAAAAGAGTAAAATTTTATCAAAATACGACAGTTTATTTCTCTAATCACTCAAGTTTAAAAACCGATAAACTAGAACACAATAATTATTTTGAATTATACCTACGTTTGAAACGCGATGGAGGAGTAAAGAAGTCAAATAATGTACTAACGTTTTGAAAGTAACAATGTTATGGTTCCACATATCTAAAAAATTGTGATGTGTACTTTTTGATTACCAAGTTAGATTGTAGTAAGTTTCTTAAACTTAATATTGCAAGGTTTCAATTTTCAAGAAAAGTGTCAGCTTTGAGTGTCGAAACGTATCTAAAGGAGCATATCGAACGAAAATGATGTGATGTACGCTGCTCTGAATAAGCTCTCCAGAAAATATTTGATGAAGAAAAAAGAATTTATTGATTGCGTGTCTTCTACTCCTTTGACATGATGACGTGACATAAACTAAATTTTGAATCACTTACCCATTCCGTCTCACACTGACGCAGATGTGCTTGATGGTGTAATGATTTCGCGAGCACTATGTAGCGTATTCAACCCCTGTCGATGAATATCTCTCTGAACACCCAATTCTTGACGCTCTGATGTAACGCTACTTCACTAGTACCATAATTTCAGTACTAATATGCTTAAAAATAATTCAGCTTCAGATTAACAGTACTTGTTTGTTGTTGTTTTTTACCGAGTCAATTTTCTATTTACTTTGAATTGGCCTCAGTCGAGCGAAGTTTACCGCCAATCCTTTGTTTTGTGTAGTCGAGCAATGCCAAAGTCCTATCCCTGGATCTCAGTGACCATCTCTTGCAAAGTGTTTCGATTTAAGCTGAGGTGCATCCCTAATCTTCTAGAAATATCAGCAAACTCTCACCGAACTAATCCCTGTTTTAGGAGGTCGTTTTAAACACGTTGGATTAACAAAGAAACGAGATGTGATCTCTCGACACGAGAACTCTTCTAACATAAAGATGTGCGTGTGCAATTGCACTTTACATTAACAAAAACATCGAGCTCAAATCTCATTGTTAGCCTTTTGGACAAAAAGACTTTCAAACATACGTAAATCTCTTAAATTGCTGTTAACAACACCGCCATGTAACATTAATCATATTACGTTGAATGGTAATGGGAGAATGGACCGGGATGGAACCCGAAACTTCCTATATCAACACGCTCATGCGCAACCACTACGGCTAGATCGCCCTACGACCCCGTCTACTATTGTCATTCAACATCTGATGACCACACGGACCTCACACATGATCTCAGTTGAGGTACTAATCCTCGTTTTAGGTGACTCCGTCATCGCAAGTTGAATGGCATTGGTAGACGAGGTCGGAGAATGAAAGAAATGGCGCTGTGGTAGCGTATCAACGCCTTAAGCTGCAGAGCCATGGTTCTATCCCCTGACCCGTCGACCATTTTCATTCAACACAACATACAAGAAATCGGTTTCGTGGATTGCTAAGAAGCTAGGGAATACCAATACAGAGTGTAGCTAAGGAAGTGCATTCATTCCATTTGGTAAAGAGACTTCAAGTTTGATAAAAATAGATTCATTATCAGAGTCTCCGTGTTGTCTATTCCCGTCAACATCTGGCTACACCATAAACCAATCTGTCATTGGAGGTGATCGTTTAGATTTAATTTCACAATGCACATGAAATAAATGCGTAAATACTGTATAATTTCTCGAAAATTTAGGAAGTATCTAAATCTGTACATAATTGTTCGATTGCAGATTTCCTTTAATGGAAAATTGCAAAAATTATTAATAAGGCATTAAGTATTTGGTTATATTGAATTTCAGGCTTAACTAACAAATGAAAATTTATCTAAAAAGAGGCCACAATAAGGATACTTTTGAGACAGAAAAGGAAAAAAACGTAAAATAGATCATTCAGTTCAATATATTGCATTTTTGACTTGAATTTTTTAATTTCCCAACAAAGGAAGAGTCAGGTCAAAAAAATATACAAGCATATTTGGCTTTTTAGAAAATCCTTCAATGAGATAAATGTATTTGGAAGTATTTTGAAAGAGAAATTCTCCTTGGGGAGGCGTTGATAGATGTCATAATGTGACAAAAGGAAAGCAGACTAACAAAATTCGCAAATCGTATAATGTGGACTGAAAATTTGTGTGAGTACTTATTATTTGACTGCATGAAATAATTCGTAATACGATTTTCAGACCAGTCTATACAGCCCCGGTATAGTTGACGCGGATTGTCAATATTTAAAGCTGAACATGACGCTAATTGGCAGACATTATTATGCACTCGGTGGTGTCGTAAGAAAGTGGGTCAATGGAATAGTCTCGAAGACAATCGGAGAATGAATTTTCGCCGCGTTACTAAAGATTGAAATTACTAACGATTGAAGAAATGAAAACTCTCAAAGTTTGCTCCCGATATGGAAATTACTACATTCTTGCAACATGTCGCATAGTGCCGTCGACGGGTATATATACCAGTCCTTTTGTAACATGTGTAGAAAAAGAGAACAAAGCAAAGAGAGCACTGAAATGAGAGAGCAGCCTGAAGATCGAATGGAAGTAAAGGAGCCAATTCCAGTATTGTGAAATTGTCGACTCTTCCCCTCGCTTCAAACACGTTGCTGTAGTTCTGTGTCAGCAGAACCTTATATCGGATGCTGCCGTCTGCATCAACCGATTCGTAGAATTGCTGATGCAAAAGATATAACGACTGTGAGGGACAGGGGGTTTGATCTCTAATCTTTGGCCTGCTTGAAGTTAGCTTTACCGCGGGTTAGAGCAGCCTTTGTGTGAGTGCCGAGGCATGCTGTCTGGAATGCATAAAGCAACGATAGGCCGCCTCCCCCGGCAGACATGACAACACCACTCTTTCGCTCCATTGGTTACATCTCGCCACTTTTCTTTCGCTGTGAAGACTATAGGAGAAGCGCGCTTTCTCCAAACACTCCCTCGTCCCTAAATTCGCCAGCGACCCATTATGACGTCGCAGCCTTCTCCAGCACCAGACACCCACGAGACTTCGGTTGCGCCGCCGATAAACAGCTCGAGACAAGGAAGAAGGGAGACACGCCCAGTGCGCACGGCGAGGGACGAAAGAACGAGCGAAAGCAGATGGTGAGGGGAATGTCAAAACATTTTAAAGCGTTGAGAAAATATTCGCGAGCCACGGCGCGCCCGCTTCCACGGCCCATGGGGCACCACTGGGATTATGGGCTTCAAAGGAACGAACACCAGAGACGATTCTTTTGAGAGGAAGATGATCACGAAACACTCTTCGCTACTGCGAGATGTAGGTTTTTTTTATATCAATAATAAGAGTGCACTCAAAAGACTAGGATTAGCTTAAAAATTCGAAGCGACGCGACGAGCAGAGGGAGGGGGAGGTGAGCTTTCTTACAAAATTCATTACGTAGTTGGAAAAAGAGAAAAATTCACGATTTTTTGATAAGATGTTCATTTTGATGTCGCAGTTCATGAAGCTGTGACTGCTGAAAAGCGAACCCTCTTTCTTCCATTCACCTCCGACTACTCAGAGTATCACTAACTCTTGTAATTACTCTTTGTAACTCCTCCTCTTGGGCCGAGTTGTTGGTAAACTCAGCCAATTGACCCACCATCCCATAGCCCCTACTCAGAGGCGTACGCAAGGGGGGTGCTTGGAGGGCTCAAGCCCCCTCCTCAAAAAAGAGTAAAATATTAAAATTGGTGAGAATACTAGGTCTAGTCATTAGTTTCAACAATTTTCTGGTATTGCTACTACGTTACGCACTAGGGTAATATAATAATATTTTAAATTGTAGGTTATTATATGGACTGCTGAGCATGAGACTCCCCTTACCCCACACCAAAGATTATTCAGTGGTTGAAGCCCCCTCCAAGATTGTTTTTCTGTGTACGCCACTGCCCCCAGTAGCCACTCCCACCTCCCATCGCCCCACGTATATAAGCTTCAATAGCTGACTACATTCTCCATGTTCAAAAACGACAAATAAATTTTTTTTTACAAAAATAAAACCCAAAGAAATTAGAATTTAGTTGTATCAAATCCACTATTACTCAATAGATTTGACGAACTCACTGGAGGAACTCCTGAACCCCTTGGGGTTTCGCAAACCAGTTTTGGAATCACTGGTGCTTCAGATTTAAGGTTACAAATTCGTATCCCGATCCAGGTGAGGAAATTTTCGACTATACACTTCCCTCTGGCAGAGAATGAATTCCATCTGAGCGTTCAAATCACCGCCGTCAAAAACTTATTACTGATAAATCCACTAAATGAATTCGAAAGGGTAAAATGCGTCTGGTATCTTCATTTTAAATTTGATTAATCCTGATGATACAACTAGTCACTCGTCCTTTGAGACGTAATAACATAACCCTACATGTTTCAACAGAAGACCCAAAAAGACAACATGGCCCGTTCGAGAAATAAAGAATGAGTACGAGAACGATACAGATATGGGTGTTCAGAAGACACAAAACAATAATAATAGTATCAATAGATCATAACAACCCAAAAATAATGTTAACTGAATTCTAAAAGAAAAAATGGAATCTAACATAAATTAAATTGGAAACTCAGAAATATACAAAGAAAAATTAATAAAACTGATGAATATTCAATAATTAAAGGAACGCACACCAAAAAAAACACTCTGTAGTGTCCCATCCAAAATATAAGGAAGAAAAATGATATTTTCAAAGTGTCTATCGTCATAAAGGGGACTTTCAGAAGAAAAAAAATTCCTATCGAACTTGCGAGCACCAAACTGAGTTACATTTCGAATTCTCGCTGGTGATTAAGCGCTTATTACAGCCTGATTAGAAGCAGAGAAGCGGTGCACTGGTAGCGTAAAACGCGCTCCGCCCTCCGCTTAATTGCTGCTAATGGAATGAGCTTCCATAATGCGCCGCGGTCGATATGCGATCTCATGCTTCGCTTCTCGATTCGATACATGCTGCTGTAGTCGACTTGACGCTGCCGCAAAGAGAACGGAATTACTCGTCTTCGTTTCAAGTCCTCACAGCATTAAAGCAACCTAGTGCGTCGCCTAAGCTGAAATGACATAACCTCATTTTAGAGATTTTTTTCATGTTCATCGGTTTCGGAGTTGGGCTGGGTATTCGAGGAAATCATTCTTACTTTTACTCTTTATTTTAAAGGTTCCGGTTGACCGCGAAATCTTATATTTCTTTTTAGAAGTTGAAAAATGGACGTGTTAAAGTTGTACGTATTGGATTAAAATGGTTCTTAGTGATTTAAATATCCTGCTTACATAGAATACAATATAGAGGTGGACAGGGCCAATGTAGCTCCCCAAGCCAACATATTGTGTCCATAGTTTTTGTTGGAGAAAATTTGACCGCCCACAGCGCTTTACAAATTATGTTATGAATAGTTCTTAAATTCATAGAGAAATTTCATGGGTGTTAATAAATGATGTTATCAAGAAACATTGTATAAAATGCATATTCTTTGCATAAGTAATTTTCGGCAAGGATGGTGAACTCAAGTTTTAAGTGTTTTCATTATATTATTGATACGCTACAAATGTATGTCCACGAATCTTAAAAAATAAATCCACATAGACAATAACTCTTTCTACACTGTGTATCTGACGACTGGAGCCACAATATTACAGTACCTCCTATAATGGGACTGTACTTCATCAGCACCAAAACAACTCTTCTCTCCATCATATCTAAACCCGTTATAAATGCCAAAACCAGAAGCTATTTTAAAACTGTGAACTGAGCTTGAATATCTGCGAATGTTAAAATGTTCGGTAGTCATATTCATCTTTGCAGGAAATGTAATAAAAATATGAAGTGGGTATAATGCAGCGTAACTGTTGTGGCTGGCCCACGCGTGCGGACAACGCTTGTCTTCTGTTATGCCAGGAAGACCACCCAGCGCCCCTGGCGGCTGCCAACCGTAAAGCACCGGCAGCTCAGGCGATGAGGCGATAACCACTGTCAGCCACGTCATGGCACAACGGAGGAAGACCTAGGTGTTAGAAGAGGCTAGGAAAATAGGAACGAAGTGAATCAACAAAGAAAATATGTGCATGAAGATGGAGAAATATAAATAAATAAAAGCTCAGGACTGCATACCTATTTAGGGGGCCTGGGACAGAAGGTGAATTTGGGGTCTTTCACACCCTGCTCCCTTTTCCCGGGTGTCCCACCCCCTCTTCATCTGGAGGCACATATAGCGAATAAATATCAAGTAAAATATTTTTTAACATACACATTTTTAAGACATATCATACTTCGTAGCCCGTAAAATATACATCAATATATTTAATGAATACAATAATATTTAAATCATTCACACTTTTATATACCATACAAACAATTCTATATCTATTGCAATTTCGGTAATTTAACTACAAGCAAAAATTAATACAAAATATTTATCAACAATTACGACAATCCGTAACTACGAACATTATGTTATCCTAGTGAAGCCGAAAAAGTGACAAAACAGTTATTTTTTCCGTTTATAACTGTACTTAGCAGTATAAGTAAGCGTGTTATATGTATTTGTATTGTTTTGGCATAAAATAATGTTATTCTTTTTTCCTCTAGGCCCTCCTAAGGACCCCATTTCTTGGAGCCCGGAACAAACTGTCTCAAGACCCCATACTCACCCGCGTCACTGAGCCACTTCCGTATCGCAAAGATAAAGCTATTTTGTTCTCCTACAAAAAGATAGCGACTGACCCATCAATATGAGGGAAACTAGAGAAAAAACAAAGTAAGCATGTGACAACATAGATTATACAACCATGATTCAGTGCTAAAAAACGTACCCAAAACAGAGTTTCTCTTTTCTATTCTTTTTTTCGGAATTGCAGAAGTGAAGAGACTTGAGCGATGGAGCCCCGCTTTCGTCAAAATCCCATAATCCGAGAAGATTCGTCCAAATCTTAATGCTCTAAGACTACCTCACTTGCTCCCTCTGTGAGTGGGTTTTTTTCAATAAATATCCCGACTGTTCCATTTGCCTATTATTAACACACAGAATAGATGATAACATTCGAACAGGTGATAATGGCGACAAACCGGGAATCGATCCCGGGACTCCTGCCTGGTCGCAGGGGTGATATCACCACCCGTTCGCATTTCACAACTGTACGCCATTTCCACCCAGACCTAGACACCAGAAGACCTGAGACACATCCTCATGCAGGAGATAAGTGAACTAGGCGGCACCCTATACTGTGTGCGCTTGAGTACCGGTCTCAAACGTAACTACGTGTTAAGGTTGGCCAATCACACATTTCTTCCGTGCACCTACATGTAGAGAAGTGATAACTTTGGTTCATGTGAAAGAGCCCGGGTTCGATTCCCGGCTCGTCACCATTTTCAAAGATGAAGAAATATGAGCACATCGAATAGAAGTTTTTTTTCAGTATTCAATTAAGGAATTGTTTTTACGAAAAAGAACACGTTCACAACTCAAATATACAGGAGATCAGTATCCAACAACTAAGGATATATTATTCTTTAATAGAGACAAACAAATGTGTTAAGAACGAACGGCAAAGACTTACAGACAATGGAGATAACGTCGTAAAAAGGCAATTCATGTGAGAGTGAGATGACGCCCGAGAAAGTGCCAGGGTGAGTCGTTTGAAAGAAAAGGATGATTAGGGTCAAGAGGGAGGTCACACAAGGTGGGGTCGAAATGACGACCCAGGGCGAAGTTTTGAGGAGGTAGCTCATTGGAAGGAGGTGGTAAGTTGGAGATGCTTACGGTGATAGCAAAAATGGTGACAGCCGACGGACATAATAATGAAGAATTAAATCTCATGTGACTGTAAAATGAAAGGGTCATAGAAATTCGTCGTTAACAGACCCTAAAAGACAAGTGTTGAATACATGCGATGTCCGAACATGTTTAATACTATTTTATTGAACCTTTCGCATACCTTCCTGATCTTTTGCAATATTCATTTCACGAGGGCTATGAGGAACTACGATGACTTTAGGATTAAGACCATATTTTTTCATGCATGTATTGTCTAACAAGCAGTTACACACTGCGTATGACCATATGGAACACAATAAACTACTTTAATCTCCGGAAGCAAGCAAGGGAGCGTCCCATCAATTCTGCTCAAGGACCCTAAGGCAAGGGGCAGATTTATCATTTCTGTGGTAAGAATAGAAATAGTTAGCTACATGTTTTAATATCAAATCTTCAAACGATATTCCCTAAGGGTAACCTAATGTTATCATAATGATTAAAGGGATATGGAAATGAAAAGTTTTACGATACATTGACTGATTCAGGATTCGAACACAACGAAAAGTATAGGGGCGCTGATCTTTCGTCCCCATGTGGCCGGAAGAGTATTTTACGTCAGCTTTACCAAATCTAACTGGACCATGGCATCCATTGAAATCGACACCAAGACGTTAGAGAAAGAAATTCTGTGAATGGTAATTTCTTCCCCAGTTTGAGGTGTCTTACCGTATAAATCCAGCAGTCAATTTAGAACTATGAAGTCTAGTTTTGCATTTGTCGCATTTACTTTAGCAAACACATTTTCGTAACACCTTTTCTTACAACCTAAAGAAGAGAAATCATTCCACTTCTAAAGAAAGAACGACATACTTCACAATTTTCACAACATTCGTCTGGGCATTGGCTCCTTAAATTTTCGATTCAGAAAATTATTTGTAAATCTTGAACAAGGATTATTATCGAGTGAGTTTTCAAAAATGACATCTCTTCATAATTCATTTCACATAGTTACTGTTAAACTAACTTCGTGGTGGATCAATCAAATATCGTAACTCCTTCCCAACAAAAAATTACCAATGTGTGTTTCAAATTTGTTATTCCTGTTAAGAATTTTTAATACGTCTTGGGAGAGGAGACTCACAAGTAGATGATTTACGAAAATATTCAATCGAAACTCACAAAAAGTTAAATACGGAGGGTGCGATACGTTTTATCAAATAGTTTTAGGTTTTCCTTTCAAGTGGTTTGAACATAGCTAAATTCATAATATTGGGCAGAAACCCAGACACTTCCCTCGTAAATTACGAAATGCTGATCAGTTCATTGGTTGAAGTGAGCTAAGGGCGGAGACCTATGCCGCCTGGCGTGGGACTGTTCGGAGCGACAAGGAAGGCGGACGGAGCAAGATGCAAGACGATCAAAGATGCCGACGTGTGAGAGCGAGTTAAAGAGTTGGGTGTGTAACAGTTCCTAATGGCGCGAAGGGCGCCAGGGAGACGCTGATTCATCTCCACTCGACGACTCACTTTCTTGAGGATTATTAGGAAATGGTGAAGGTCGGAGAGGAAATCTTGATTTGTTACTACACTACTTACGACGATTTACCACTAATCATAAACATTCAAGTCAAACTGTCCCACAACAGACCCCGAAAGTGCTCAAAGGGGTTCGCGGAGGGTAGAGCTGTGCAATGTCTTGACCTCGACACTTGGAGGAGGAGATGCGGCCAACATCTCGCTCCGGCCGGTTTGATCCCAGGATGGACCCGGTACTCACTTTACAACAGGATGAGTAAGCCTGGGAATCAGTGTGGACGTTGAGGTGTGATGAAAAATTCCCATCTCACCGGGGATAGAAACCTGACTCAGCGCTCTACCCACTGTGCCACGCTGACTCCCATAAAGATAACGGAATATTCTTATTTCGTGTCTTGTTTTTATAACATGACGATCAGATCCTCAGACCTTCCATCAAACCTGGCAGAAGGAATTACGAAGGCGAGACGTGAGGTACCGAACCGACATCGGTCTGGAGTAGATACGTGAAACCCTAGTGAAACCCTAGCTACAGGTTTGGATGAATCGAGAATCGAATCCCCACTCTTTTACTCTGCAGTGTGTAGTAGAGGGTAGTGAAGGCATTATCACAATACAATGGTTGATATTTATGATTAATTACTAGGAAACATGGAAAATGTCCATTAAAATGTCTGTCAGCTCGAGAGATTTCTGTGAAGCAGAATTATCATAATAAAACAACTTAATGACTAAAATTAAGAACAACATCGTAATCCCGATAGGAAGAATAAAGAGCTAGACAATATAATGTAAAGGGAACATTTACCAATTATTCTATATAAACATTAATTAAGAATAATATCTACAAACCACTGAGTAGTTAAGAAACATTGGTACAGAATTGTTTCACACCAATGATGTACACAGAAGATGATTCAGAATATGGTCCAAAACTCTCCCGAGCATAAAAAAATTTACACGATGCGTCGCACGTAATACACTACGGACCACCGAGAGAAATTAGGGGACCAAGGGCAGACTTAAAATTTCGGACCCCCTTTTTCCAATCAATAGGTTTTATTGTAGATAGCGTATGAGAATATGACAATACTTTTTTCTAACACACTCATTAAGTTGACCTAAAGGTGGCCCGTGGCGTAGCGCCTAGCTTCCTCGTCTAGTACCTCTGTTGACGCTGGTTCAAACCCTGTCGCGTCCGAGTAGAATTCGCGGTGATGGACGAAGTGGTGATTTTTCAGGGTACTCCTCGTTTCCCCTTCCTATCATTCCACCTCAACATTCACTCACCTTCTTTCTCCCTCATTCGTCATCCACCTCGGGAAGGTGCGTCAGGAAGGGCATCCGGCACCCTTGTAGTTCCCTGCCACATCTAAAGAGGCACCACACTATCCTCCATCTCCGACTCGTACTAGACAAAAGAAAACGAGATAAGGGAACACAATACAAACCACTGAGATTTAAGAAACATTGATAGAGAATCGTTTTACACTAATGATGTAGAAAAATGATTACTCAGAGCACATGAGTCAAAGCTCCCCCTATCGAAAAATAATCACGATGCGGCAGACGCAATAGGGCTCCCAGGCCAAATTTATAATTTACAATAGATTTTATAGTAAATAACATACGAAAATATTTCAATGCTTTTTCAAACCCACACATTTAGTTACCCTAAAATTAAAATAAAATAAAACCCATTCGAATTGAATTGAAAGAAGAGCAGTTCCAGAGTATAGAACGTTGCAATAAATCATTAATCCTTCCGTTGACACAGAAGGCCCCGTGAATTTACACCCCGAAAGCAAAAGCATGTTGGCGAAGCGTTGCAGCATCCATAAGGCTATCGCCGGTGCATCAGCGTCTGTCTGCTCGTCAGAGGTAGAGGAGGAGGAGGAGGAGGAGGAGGAGAGAGCAAGGCGTTGTTTGGGCGTGAACAGAAGTCGACTGCCAGTCCGCGCCGCCGCCGCCGCCGCAGTTGCTTTATGAGCGCGAACCTCGCACGGGCGGGCGGGCGGACGAACGGACGGACGCTCAACGCGGTGGTGCTCTGCAAAGAAGTCTCTTCGCGAGTTCCTCTTTTTTTGTACGGGATGTCGCGTGCAAATATCATGACTCACTTGTCAGCCCCGTGCCAGGTGTTGGAGCTACCACTACGTTCGGGTATTGTCGTGGCAATATCGTTAACGGCTCGGTCATTTCGACGATTTACGTTTCGAACACCGGGAACAGAACGGAGGCGTGAAAAATGATCACGCTTCAGAACGCACAACGCTTGAATATAAACTACGTGTACTATTTCATAGGATTTCGCATAAAGTTTCTCTGCTTGTAGATTTTGAATGTTTCCAACTTGAATGAAACCAGTGTTCTGGGTCGGATAAAATGCATCCAACTGAAAATAAATATTTCAACAATTCATAGAAAAATATATGGGTAATTGTTTCGGAAATTAATGTTCATCTGAAATAGAAATGTATAAGTAAGGCAGTTTAGGAAAAATAAACATCTCGTCTTCTCTACATACTTTTCTTTCGTATAAACCAAGATATTGCATTAAAAGAGTGTAACTCATTTGAATCGTAAAATGTAGACATATACAATGTAAAATAACATTTTCCTTTAATAAATAAATTTTATTGTAAAAAAGTAGTATAAACTGCATATGACCACGTGGAGGACAATAAACTAATTTACTCTCCGGAAGCAAGCAAGGGATCATCCCATCAATTCCGATCAACGGCCCTAAGGCAGAGGCGAATTCAAAAATTCCTAGATAAGATAAAAAGTTAGCCACGAGTTATAATACTAATAGAATGTCAATGTGTTTCTAATTTAACACAAAAAATTTAATATACATGTACGAAGTATTATCGAACTATAGATTATTCTGAGTATAGTGTTTAAAAATCACAAGAATTGAAATATTACTAAATTCACGATTTACCGTTACAATAAACGCGCCTCTAGACAAAAGCCTAGAGAACCTGTATAAGAGGTCCGCCTCTACCAAACGGAAAACCGGAGCAAACCCCGGGCCAGGATGGGGCTATCGTTTTTGAAATCGTTATAAGTTATTTTAAAAGGACTACAGCAACGGCATGATAAAGTACAAGACGGTCCCATTTTAAATATTGCTATGAAACACTTCCTTGATTTCCGGGGTCATATTACTATCGTTCTGTTATTACGAAACGTTTTGACGTATGGTTCATCTCTCATTTATTATTACATAATTGAATCTCAGTGCGTCTCTTTGTGTACTATTTTTTTAACTTTCGAATCGTATCCATTCATGGAAGCTTATCACTAGCATTTACGAATAGAATTGCTGAAAATTGTATTTATAATAAAAGGATCGTGAGGATAGCTTTATTGGCAATGGTTTCTGATAGAAGTTTTCCAGTATTTGCACGTAATTACAATCAACGTGTAGTAGATAGAAAGTGATAATTTTAGTATTGAGAAATGCGTTGAGATAAAATGGAATCTCTATTTCTCATTTCACGCAATGAAGAAAATACCAATGAATATTCAAATTTTGATGAAAATCATGCGTATTTATGAAATATTCGGTGCCCGGTGAATCATGTCTCTGGGAATAATATTCCAGGCGCAATTACAACTATTCTTTTATATCCCAGTTGATAAAGAACAATTGTAGTTTGTCATATCACTAGATACACTAAAAGTCACGAGATGTGGGAAANCACGAATTTAAATAAGAATTTAAACATGAAAACGTATGCAATGAACAATTCGAACGATCTGTCAAAAGAGTTGAATTTGATATACAGTTGTTGGGCAACGAGTGGTTTATTTTTCGCCCCATGTTCTTCCCACCTTTCCTGCCCTCCATCTACTCGTCAGATTCAACTGTAAACCACTAGTAGACCAAAAGGCACCAACGGCATAGCCGAAAACTGATACAACAACAGCAAGATCACCCACCGCCTCCTGGGCGCAGCTTCAACCTCTTCAACACCCACGGCCTTCTGCGACTACTGCTCCTGTCGACATCGGAGACCTTGGATTTTGCATGGCTCCTTACTCGTTTAACATGCTAAGATATGTATTTCTGGTTTCGCGACATGGTGAGCAAAGGGACTCTTACAATTCTGCCTAAAACACTGATAGTATCTTGCTCATCATTCCGTCTCAATTAAAGGTTTGCCTCTCTTCAATTCTTGGCGGGTTTTTTTATCAGGGAAATATTGCTTAATCTCGGAACGTTTGTATACATTATCTTCAACGTGTCCCTGATTTTGTTCCTTGCCATTTTCTCTTTTGGAATTACAGTGACTTAATTCCTCCAGCATAAAATACAGATTCATCGAATGATTCTCATCTACTATAATTAACGTGCATTATATTATGTAATTGAATAAATAATTAAAAACTAACGACCTTTTATGGACAAATAATGTTTATAATTTCCGTGAATAGCTCACACAGAAAACATAATTTTTCAATTATTTATTTAATGATTCTTATCGCCTGCAAAAATCATATCCTTGCTTTACTGCAAGACCAAAGATTTTGCACAAAATATGTGTGTGCAACGTAGAATGTCATTTACGTATAAAGTGAAAATTACTTCCATAATACACAATAGTGTTGGGGGTTAGACATTTTACAAGCAACCAAATGACTCATTTATTCACTATCACTACCTACGATAAAAAATAATTATTTTTTATTATTTTTTCCACAATACGTTGTTTTTACAGAATTCATTTTTGTCAACTGGTGCCATGGGTTTCGATTTTTCCCGATGTCTAGTAAATCTGAAATACATCGTTTTGTCAAAACTTTGCACAGACTGCTTGATGAAACTTATTCTATTTCTTTGACTACAGTCTGCCAACAACTTGACCCATGTGGAGGTGTTAGTAGGAGTAACAGTCAGTGATACTGGGAGTAGTAGGAGGTGGACAGAAGAAGAAGGGTCAATTTAAATTGTCACATTGAAGTAAAAAGCTAAAAAAAATTCTACCCCGCCGGGAATTACTCAGTAGTAAGCAATCTCTGATAGTCATGAGCTACCAAAAGGGCAATTCAGACGTTGCGGTACAAGGGAAAAGAAACTGTCTCCTCTCAGACGTATGAACCCTGTTCAGTAAGTCCATTCCTGATTCACAAACAGATTCAGTGATTACTGCAATATACTTACTGTTCTGTTTTTTGTGTTGCATGTAAATAAAGTGAAAGAATCCTATTAAGATGTCAAAACGTAATAGAACAATCATGTATTCCTCAAGCAGTAAACACCATGCTCCTTGTTGACTAACGAAAATTCTCGGAAGTTAGTAAGCATCTTTATAGCAAATACGCACAACTGCTCTGAGTTCGTAAAACCAAATTATACTTCGGCAGGCTTTCTTCAACAAATCATCTTATGAGAGTTATTCATGAACACAGAATTGATATTCATTAATGCATAACGACCTAATTTGAACAACATGCTCCAGTAAAAATGTATAGCCACTCCCATGTGGTAACGAAAAACTCATGTAATCATGCTATTTCTTGACGCCGCAGTGTTGATGTAAAATATAATAGCTTCCCAATTTAAAACCAATAAAGTGTATTGAATGAAAAAATTTGAGTTTTAGAATGCCTGACTTCAGGGTACAAATAGTGCATTTTCGTTTATCGTAAATTGACACTAAATTTTTCTTTTATTAATTTAATTTAGGGCTTTTTTGTATTTGACAACGAGACCTTCTTCGCATTTATGTTAAGGATGACTTCCAGGGTCTCTTTGCATCTTTTAAATAATTGGATATAAATGTATTATTACAGTTAAATGATTTTACTTCTTCAGCCCCTACAGTTTTACGGTTTATATGTGATATTGCTAGTCTTAGCTACCATTAAATTATTTTCAGTGTATAATGTAACTTATGAATGTATAATGTAACACTGATTTCATACCAGCGTCAACCGTTTATTAAGGTCAATTCAAATCTCGACCACAATTGCTAGTATATAAGCCGTCTATTCAACAGGGAAAGAAACATTGACCCAAAAGGTGCCTTTTATGTTGGGCGGTCACTCCCACAAGAAAGGTGGTCTTAACGTAATTTATAAAACTGTGATGTTTAGAGAGATTAAAACATGTATTTCTCGTCTAATGTCTGGCAACTTACGATCATATCGATCGTAGTGGGAAAACACTGAAACTGAAGATAGGTTCATATTTCATGATGTTTCAAAATGAACAAAAATGTTGTGAAACTTGTTTACTAACTAAAATCGTTACTACAATATAGACAGACCATACAAAATTTTAAAATGAACGATTTTTGCTTGCAAATAACAAATATACAATTCACCTGGTCGAAGCCTGATACAATATTTTTTTTAATACTTCATACATTTCGAATTAAGGGAATGATTTGTTCATCTGTAATTACTTTTTGCAAAAATAAAAATGGTTGGGAAAAATACATTATAAATGTGTGTCGACATCTTCATATTAATCACGAAGTTCAGAAGTTTTTCAATTTCAAAACAAAATTATCTGCAACAAACCCGACAAATACTAAACACTAATATTCCCTAATTCATTATCTTACCTAAGACAAGCAAATGCTCTACGGAAAATAAGATAAGAATCAAGATGTAAGAAATTTCAACTTCTATTTTAATTTTGCGCTCTGGAGCTGTGTAATAGAAATCGTTCTCGTCTTCTCTGGATAATAAATATTCTCTTATATGGTACGTCAATCCCATACATTAGGCTACAACACAACATGTAATATTTGCGAAACAATATTAACATAATTTGCTGATATTGTATTATAATAATAATTGGTCGCTAAATAAATCCTTAGGACAATATGGACTACTCGGGTGGCACCATATTGAAATATTTGAAACTCACATTTCCGCCATCTTAGTCTTGCAGCCGCCATATTAGAATTGTTTTACGGCGAAGATTTAAAATTATTAAGATGCTGCGGTTCGAACGAAGTCAGTTGGGGTAGATTTTTCTACGGGAACGGAAACGATACGGAACTGCAACGGTCAAATAGGACACTGTTATTCCACGCTCCTGCAATAGTCTAATTGAAACTATTATAATCACTAAACATGAATATTCAATTTTTCATGAATATTGATTGAACTTGGAAGTTTCCGAACTTCACTCGAGAAGTTTTGAAATTATTTCTGTACGCATACGTTTCGTTTATGGACAACGCTAACGAGCGCTGGTGAGGTCGAATCTCCTGACACACATCGTGAAGCATTTTGTGGGGCACAGCTACGATATAATCTAGAAGGCCGTTTCTTAGTATTACAACTGCAGTGCGAAGTCACACTTTTCCATCATCTAAGCTATGTGAACTGAGACACATTCTAATATTCGCTGCAAGACTAAGATGGCGGAAATGTGAGTTTCAAATATTTCAATATGGTGCCACCCGAGTAGTCCATATTGTCCTAAGGATTTATTTAGCGACCAATTATTATAATAATACAATATCAGTNTCAGCAAATTATGTTAATATTGTTTCGCAAATATTACATGTTGTGTTGTAGCCTAATGTATGGGATTGACGTACCATATAAGAGAATATTTATTATCCAGAGAAGACGTGAACGATTTCTATTACACAGCTCCAGAGCGCAAAATTAAAATAGAAGTTGAAATTTCTTACATCTTGATTCCTATCTTATTTTCCGTAGAGCATTTGCTTGTCTTAGGTAAGATAATGAATTAGGGAATATTAGTGTTTAGGATTTGTCGAGTTTGTTGCAGATAATTTTGTTTTTAAAATTGAAAAACTTCTGAAATTCGTGATTAATATGAAGATGTCGACACACATTTATAATGTATTTTTCCCAACCATTTTTATTTTTGCAAATGAAAAGTTACAAGTGATTTTCCCTGCCGAGAATCGATCCCGGAGTATCTACTAGAGCACTAGCCTTGCGCTACCCGGGGACAATATTATTTTTATAACAATTTTTTTTTTCGAAAATTCTCCCATGATAATAATTACAATTTTTTTTTTTTTTAAAGCAGTT
>NNCF01133384.1:205729-216029 GCA_002313205.1 Laupala kohalensis | reverse complement strand
AAGTGTCCGGTTGCATCGTTGTTGCCGCCGAGGCAGTGTCCGCTTGGGGGGCGACGACGCCGCATTCGTAATGGATGATGTTATTTAGAATGGAAAATATCTATAATGTATGTTGCACTGCTTTGGGAAAAAATATCCCGGTAGTATCTTGAAACCATCCTCGTATTTACCAAAAAGATTACAATAAAAACCATACAGAAACAGAATAGAAATATGTACACTTGCAAAACATAAATGCTTTCATAATCAAATCTTCATTGTAGACCATTCCTTCTTTTAAAAAAGAACACATACTTGAAGCCAGTTTCCAGCACTATTGCAGGTTACTCATTCCAATAAACTAATGTTCTGTAAACGAAAGAGAATTTTCCAATACCTGTCCTTTGCTTTCTTCCTTGGCTCAAGAATTCCGATTGTAACTTTAGTCCCGCTTTCTTTTCTCGAGACCTTGCCTTACGTCTTCCTCATCCAATGTTCGTTCGAACCCGGATCCCTCCCGCTGTTCCCTCAACCGCGAAAGGCACCGCTGAGCCACAGGGCGTAACTGCAATGCGAATTATACGACGACGAAGGCGCGGCGCTGCGATTCTCCTCTACCCACTGCCTCGTCCGCAGATGAGAGCAGCTGCAGCGAGAGGCCATCCTACTCATCCACTCTTACACTAAAATATCTTAAACCGACATAAATAAACAGAGTAACACGTACATAATGTTATTTCAATTTGAAAAAACATACGCCACGGGTCGCCCGCGTTAGTATAATGGAATGAAGATAAAATATTTTTCCTAGTGTATATGAATTAATTTCATCTATTTAGAGCACATGTCTCTACAGAATATTTTTAAAGACATATTTATTTAATTATTACATATTTATTTATTACATACACGATTTGTAGTACCATTGTAACCAACTAGAGTTGATCCAAACGTCTATAAGAAACTGCGCGAATGTCGCGAAACTGCGCGAATATGTATGTTCTTTTTATATTAAGCGCTAAGCTTTGTACGACAGCGCCAAGAAAGACATGTGATTTTTGCACTATTCTGTTTTTTGTTATAGAGCAGATGACAAGAGCACAGTCTCTCATCGCTCGGGAATAGGATAGTTCCAGTTATTTAGTTAGTAGATGCATTACAGTTTTGTGAGTAAATGCTACATAAATAACAGGAAGAGCTAAGTGGTGATTTTATTTATTTTTACCACAAAAATTATTTGAGGTCTTCCCAATTTCAAACAAAAATGGAAGAATAATTTTTGCATCCCGCGCAATAACCTTAAATTTTTATTATGTATAACCCTTATCAACGCATGTTGAATGATCACAATCTTCGTATATTCGAAAAATGCGTTCATTACTTCATTTCTTATTAACATTTTGCCTTCATTATATTTCACACTTTCCTAGAAGGAGAACAAACTTGAAATAAAATTGACAACTTTCGCTCTTTATATTTTTAAATTTCCCATTTAATTTTAATAAACGTTATAACCTAAAAGAAACAATTTTTTGTCATTTACAACTCTTATTAAAAATGTGTGATGCTTGAAAGAAACAATATTACATTTTATATTCATTGATAATCTTCTTATCCATGGTCAGGAGAATTTCTTCTTTGTTATAAAAGAACAGAAGTTCAAACTTCTGTTATTTTAATTTTATCTACAGCTATATTTGCTTTCTTTTGTATCGTGAGAAACAATATTCAGTGCATTCCGGAGATTGAAATAAGTATGCAGTCAAAAACACAAGGCAAATATTCCACTCTCATCAAAGAAAGATTAAAATTGGTATCTTTAAAGAAACGCAAAAGTTCGCTGCAGGTCACAGAAATTCGATATCCCAATATCGGGTGTATGAATTCCAGCTCGTCAAAAGAATTTTCTTCATCTGAAAATTCCTTCGGAATCTCTTCTCTCTTTCTTCTGTTTCTTCCGTTCACATCTCACTTTGAAGAAAAAATAAATACTTTCCGTCAGAGGATTCAAGATTGAGAGATGCCATAGCTAACTCTCGGATTTGAGGTTGATACCGAATTAGTTGATTTTGGTATGTTTAAATTCGACCAAAATAAGAAGACTATTTCCTTCACAAAATGTCAATTTAATTAACAAATTTTGGAAATACAAATACAATATCACACTACGTTTCGATATGCATATGATGTGAGCAGCAGTCACATGTATTGTAATGTATTTGTAATTGCACACTTGGTGATGATACCAAAAGTTAAGAAAACGTCGTATGAAATTGTATTTATGTTTTCAAAATAAATTATATTAAATTGACATTTGGAGTGAAGGAGATAGTCTGCTTATTTTGGTAGAATTTAAATTTATTAGTTAATAGACGCAGATACAATACACAATCTTATCAATTAATTTTGGGGTGGTAGGGAAATTCTATCCAATATTCACGAACCATGAAATATCAGTGGATATTAAAAAAATGGAATAAAAAAATAAAAAAACGAGTTGTTGGTGCGTCTTTAATGACATTTAATGCTGTTCTGTGGAACTGATGGAACAAAGAATATATAAGAATTAATGGCATGTAATAATCTGTTCTCCATTTTTATCACGTACGGAGAAGGGTACGGGTTGTGGAGAAGAGTACGAAATTCACAGCTGGTCGACAATAAAATAGGTCCATCGATGAATAAAGATTCGATTGAGCACTGGCCAAACAGCAGCCTTTCCAACATATTCCTTTCACTGCACTGGAAAGAAAGTGTCTCGTTGTGAGAGAAATATATAGAATAAATAAAATAAATAAACTTTATTGTCAGAAAAGTAGTTGCAGTTGAACCGAGTCGGTAGTAAAAAACCTACGTTTGGTATTACAAAAACGAGAATATTTTGTTAAAATATTTTAACTTCATTTATTTCCAACACATTCATAAAGGACGTACTTAAAAAAAGTATTTAACCTTTTTATTATTTCTTCCGGGGAGAGATCTATTTTCACTGACATCTTATAAACTAGCCCACATCCTTCTGAGAAGTTTAAATATTTGAAAAACATCACACTTCGGTGGTGATGAGACAATGAAGTAAGTGGTGGACATCCTAGAGCCCACTTTATTCAACCTGTTCACAAGAGGTTGACATGTTGGACC
The DNA here is from genome assembly GCA_002313205.1 of Laupala kohalensis. Taxonomy (NCBI): domain Eukaryota; kingdom Metazoa; phylum Arthropoda; class Insecta; order Orthoptera; family Trigonidiidae; genus Laupala; species Laupala kohalensis. The sequence goes on along the minus strand of NNCF01133384.1, from coordinate 212,909 downwards.
AAATCTACCTTACGGTCCAACGCCGTAGAAAAATAACCTTATTCTTCGTATATCCTTCCGCGAATGCTGCCACCTCCACTATCGCCTCCATCTTCACACATACAACATATTTTCTTAAATCTAAATCGCCGGGTCTAACAAACCTAACATCATTGTTCATGGCTAACCTAACATCATTGTTCATNGCTGTCGCGAGCCATATTATAATTAACATACCCCTAACATACTAACATAAACGGTGGCGGAGAGAAGAAAATAGTGCGGAACAATATTTCTTTATAACTACCGTAAATATGAAGAGCGAAGAATACGGCTTATATTTTCGGAACCGTAATAATATTTGTAGTATTATGACATTAATCATTTTTTCGAACCCTCTTTGGACCATATGCTATACTTTGGCCCTAAGGCTTGCCGATAGCCAGTGGAGAGTCATAGGAACCTCATGTTAGAGTACTCTCTACAAATCATAGGAGTAACTTCTTGCAAAATTTCAGATGGACTTTTCGAAACAAATGTATTAACAAGTTTAATGTTGTTTCAACTGACAAAAGTTGCACTAGGGTGGGGATACGGTTGTTCCGTTTATCTACCGAGGCCCACTCTCCATGGAGAGAGAAGTTAAACCAGACTTGATCTGACAATTTTCTCAGTGCGGGGACTGCATTGGGCATTGATGAGATAAGGTTAGTTAGTGTGTGGATAACGTGTACATGAATGGTGCTACGAGTTTATACCAAATATCTTCAACAGATAAAGAGCAAAAGTTTTACGTCGAATTAGTCCTTTCCAAAAGAGGAAGAATTATTAAGGTGATGGATTCCATTTCTTAATCCTATTGTATAATGATGAACAGGTAATAATTGCATTGTATCTACATGAATACGAAAGGGTTATTTATTGATATATTAGTGGTTTATATTCAATTATTGTCGTTTCTTTATCTATTGCTGTTAACAATGACCATGTCCGAATCATGCATCTTGCGTGCAGCAATGGTGTTCCATTTACTTGCTACACTCTCCCAGTGGAGTGGTGAACTCGAGCTATGACGTATTCCTCCGGTCCTAGTGAACACTCGGGGCAGTGAATGGAAAACGGTATAAGAAGTGTGCTGCTAATCTTGTCTCGTAGTGTACTCTCATTACTATTATTTCGATAAAAGAATCTTCCACTCGCAGACAAAGTCTACAGGACATTATGATGTAGTAATTATAATATTTAGTCGGAAATTTTTTTTCTTCATGGAAATGAGTGAGCAGTGTTGATAATTTCTCGGAACGGCAAGCAAACAACGTGGTAGATTAATATTCTATGCACATATTGAATAGTCACCTCCGCTACACAAGCAATGCGATCAATCAACTCAATGCTCACTTGACAGATACATACTGAGCAATACGTGTAAACAGCATGAGAAATAACAACCAATGGGAAGTCCGTCACTCTTGTAGAGTTCAGAGACAATTCCATTTGTCTCTCGGGGACAGATCTATTTTCACTGAGATCAGATAAACTGTTCGTGTTTGTGTATACAAGAAACGTTTTATCTGATACGTTTTGTCTGCAGATGCAAATTCAATGATACTGTGTCGGGTTGAGACTTGTCTGTACGTCTGCACCGCTGTTGTATTCCCCTACGCCATGGCGAAGAAGATTATTGATAACATCGAACTGCATATATTCATTGCTCTCCGTTCCCACAATGTCTTGGCTCTTCACCTTCGCTATATCAGTCATCAATGTCAACATGTTGATGTTCTACAATCGTATTAATACTAATATTGGCTATCAAAGGGTTTTTGTTGCTCACAATAACACCCAGTCAAGTATGTCAAGAGACAATTCATGGCTTCCAGAAATTTTGACGTAAACATTCGTCGCGTAATTTATTTTTTATGTATTGTTGTATTAGTAAATAGGAAATGTCTTTGTAAATAGGAAATAGGAAATGAAGTGCAATTGAAGCTTATCTACATGGAGCGATAGAAGGTAGGAATTGGGTGGTAGGTCTATGTTAGATGGTAGGCCGCTTAGCTGGGTTTACCAACAACTTGGCCCATGTGGAGGGGTTAGTAGAAGTGGTTAGTAATTGATGCTAGGAGGAGCTGGATAGAGGAAGGAAGGTTTGCTTTTTAGTAGTCACAGCTATATGAACTGGGACAATAATGTGAAAAGCTACAAATTTTCTGGCGCCATCGGAAATCGAACCCGGGATGACTTGGTGAGAAGCGACCACTGCGCCCAACCAGTGGGGGGCGTAATTTATTGTTTAAGTATCACGAGAACGAAATCGATGAATTGATCTGATTGAAGAAGAAAATGCACGTTTCTTTATTCTCGCTTGGGCCAACAATGAACCAAGATGATGAACTCTACTGATGCCCAGATAAAGTGTGGCTTTACTTCACATATGTTCTTGAAACGTATTTGGGAGTAACATCATCTACCTTGCTGTAACATCAGGACCAGTGCCGTATATAGATTTTGAAATATTAACACTTTCAAGTACTTTGCTAGTCAGAAATTCCTAAGGCGATTAAGGGCCGGGCCCTCACACCGCCAAACAAGGAAAAATACCGCAACTAAGACTTCCCGTCTATTGTGAAGAGGCTGAATAGTTCCCATCTACTTCTGGAAACTGAGATGAACGCCCTCAAAGAAAAGCGAGGGTGGAGGGAATATTCCAATAGTTGTCAAAATTAATGGTCAGCCGAAAGGACGCCGTATTCTCAGTACAGTGGCGAAGGTGTAGTCACGTGACCTCCGCTCCTGTATAAATTGGAAGGATTGCAGATCCTAAGTGCCTTTCATACTGGAGACTTTCAGACTTGAGACTTCTGCGGAAGTGTATGAAAGTACGCAGGTTATTTGACATGTAACTTGGTCAGTTTTGGTCGTCAGACCACTGAGAATTGCTGCGGTAATTCTATTACATTGCTATAGGCGCGAATGACTTAGCTTGGAACAGTTAGTTATTTCGGGGTAGCAACTAGGAGACTTTTGAGATTCGGATAATCTGAGTAGATTTTCCGAGTTAATTCATAACACCAGTATTTATAGCTGTGTGTAATTGTTGCTTTTAGATAGCAATATCTTTGTAATAACAAATTCAAACTTGTATTTATGATTTGCGAGTTTGTCTACATTTGCAAATATTCAGATCTCTGTTNCTCTATTTAATTTGAATTAAATATTTACTTGTTATTATACGAGTGTTTGATTGCTTGGGGAAACCAAGCTGGTGGCAGCGAACTCTACCATAAAGGTTGTGGTTTATTGTTGAATCCCGCTTCTACCCAAAAACTACGCACATCGCATCTGGGTTTGCGGTGTGTTGTAACACTTGCCATAACCAAGTTTACATCGAAGAACTAAGTTTTTTATGTTTACTTCCCAATAACACAGAATTTAAAATGAAGTATTGTAATCGGCCGAAAATTTATTTTTTTGAGATATCTTTAGAAATTAGCTTCTGGAGAATATTTTCAAATTTTGGCTATGTCCAATGTCGTGTTGCTGTATATTAAGAATTTTCCCCCGATGACTCACGAACAAATTGATGTAACAAAACTTAACTTGATATATGACACTGAATACATCGGGAATAGAAGCCTTTTTCTGGACAGCTCATACCGACCTCATTTACACAACTCGCTCCACTTTCGGTTTCTTAATATTCAAAATTTTGAAAATGTCAATGGAAGCATTTTCTTCGTTCAGCTAATTTTGCGTACCGCGTCCCTGTGCGTTGCACAGTTCTGTTTTTGAGGTACAGCGAAAATTTATTTTGCGAAAAAGGGTTTTCTTTCCAAAAGTGCGTTATCTTATAGTCCGATCTAAGAATAGCGCCTACATGTCAATTGCAAAGAGTTTAAAGTGGAAGGTAATTCATGCGATCAGTACTTTATTGTGCGGATACGATGTTCACGATTTAATGTTGTGAGGATAAATGTACTGAAAGCGATTGATCTTTTAAATATGTTGCCTTATTGAATAATTATAATACGATTTCTTTTTTGAAATGATTTACTTTTTGCTTATATTTTTAGTGATATGAGTCTTTGTTCTGATTCTAAAGTTAAGTGGGACACCCTCCAGATTTTGTTTCTTGATATTGAAAATGTTGTTCATCCCTGCACACAAACATAGTGCTCTCTAGCCTGCCTCAACGCTTCAACGTTCCACAAATAAACCACGAAATTAACCTGGCAAACATCTCCCTAAAACATCACCTGGCAGACACAAAAATCACATTTTTTGATTTGCAACCACACCTGACTGCCAAGGACTTTACCCAGCACGGTTTACACCTGAAACCGTCTGGGAAACAGCACTTCGGTTCTCTCCTAGCTTCACATCTGACCTCACATCATCCACCTCCTCCATTACCTCCTCCTGCACGTACCTCATCTCCTCCTCCACCTCCCTCTACTTCTACCTCATCTCCTCCACCTCCCTCTGCTCCTACCTCATCACCATTTCCTCTTCCTATCTCCACACCCATTTCTTCTCCTGTCCCCGTTCTTTCACCTACTGCTTCCTCATCTCCCACGTCAACATCTATTCCTCCTGTCGCCCCCATACACCGTTACAACTTGCGCTCAGGAGTACGATGTGGTACTCGAAGGTGACAATCGCGTTCAGGTGCTGTGTGCGAGCTTCATCCGGAACTAGAAGCTGTACCAATTTCAAATTCCTCTCCACAATCTAACGTCGATTCCATTTCTCGTGAGTCACAAACTCTTTGCGAAAATAAAATAATTATATTTCATCATAATGTCCAATCCCTTTCAAACAAATTGACAGACATTGAAATTCTGGTACACGAAAATCGATTCGATTTGCTATGCCTCACAGAGCATTGGCTTTCAACTAACAACATCAACGATACTGCTATTTCTAATTATTATTTAGCAAGTTCTTACTGTCGGCAAAATTTTAAAGGCAAAAATCCCCACGGAGGTACGTGTATCTACGTTCGTAATGATATTTTATCTTCTCCACTGACAGGCTACGAGAACTTCTGCGTAGATAGTGTGTTCGAAATTTCTGCAGTTGAACTGACCGACACCGGTATTGTTGTTTTGTGTATTTATAGACCTCCTCAATCAGATCTTGACATATTTTTTCGGAACTTCGAAAATGTTTTAGAACATATCGCACATAAATCTACTAAATCTATCGTTATATGTGGTGATTTCAATATCGATTTCTTGAGTACATCCGACTCTGCACATTCACCAGTTAATCGATTCAAGAATCTTATCGACTCCTTCAACCTTATTACTACGATAAATGACCCCACTCGCCTCTCCGGCTCATCTCAAACATTGCTAGATCAAATTATAGTCAACAATGGAATCTCGTATCTCTCTGAAGTGTTTATCGCCGGATACAGTGATCACCTTGCTCAAGTATTGACTATTAATAATACACTAAAACCGCTTAAAATCCTTTACAAATTTACAAGAGAGTTTAATGACATAAATAAATCCATATTCGTAAATTATTTGCGTGAAGAAACATGGAAAGATGTTTACAATTGCCAAAACACCGACGACAAATTCAATGTATTTATCTCAACATTCCTAAAACATTACAACTCTAGTTTTCCCATAAAACGCAAGTTAATTAACACAAAAAAATACAATAGATGGATCACCCTAGGGATAAGAATTTCTTCAAAAAACAAACGCCGTTTATATTATCTTTCAAAACGCTATAACCAGCCACCCGAATTCCATAATTATTTTCGTAAATATAAGACTATTCTCCGAAAAGTAGTCTATGCAGCTAAAGTTATGGAAAACGACAGGCATATACTAAAATCGAACAACCGGATGAAAGCCATGTGGAATATTGTTAACAATTACACGTCAACTTCTGAAAATCGCGAAGAAAATGTTTCTTTACTAAACGATGGCAAGATCGTGTCAAATCCTCAGGACATCGCAAGTTTGTTTAATTCTCACTTCTCAGAAGTTGGTAAAATAACGAACTCAATATATCCAAATCAATGTCCTCCAATTATTACCACCCACATACCCAATTCTATGTTCACTTCCGAAACTAACGCCAGTGAAGTCATGGGAATCATCAGCTCCTTAAAAAACAAATTTTCACGAGGCATAGATGATATACCTGAGTTTATTGTTAAATCTTCGTCCCACGCTATATTAAATCCACTCGTAAATATTTTTAATAGTTCTTTATCGGAAGGGGTGTTTCCCAATATATTTAAGAGAGCTAAAGTGAAACCTTTACACAAGAAAGGAAACAAACTTAATATTGGAAATTACCGACCAATATCTCTACTACCCACTTTCTCAAAAATCCTAGAAAAATTGTTCTATAAGCGTCTTCTAGATTTTTTATCAAAATATAACATTCTCTCTGACGATCAACACGGTTTTAGGAAATCCTTTTCCACTACAAGCGCCATATTTTCCTTCTTAAACGATGTTACCACATCTCTAGACAGTGGAGAAAATCCTCAGGGTGTTTTTCTTGACTTATCCAAAGCATTCGATGTCATCGATCACGGAATTCTCCTTACCAAATTGCATTCTTTAGGCATTCGTGGACTTCCACATCAATGGCTAACTTCTTATTTAAAAGATAGATATCAACAAGTAGAAATATCCTATACTAAAAATAAAATACTTGAGCGTTGTCTTTCAGAAACAAAGCCACTTACTTGCGGAGTACCCCAAGGATCAATTCTCGGCCCTATACTGTTTTTATTGTATGTGAACGACATGTCATCATCCACATCAGATTGCAAAATGGTTCTTTTTGCTGATGTCACTAATTTACTATGTAAACACGCTAATGCTCAAAAAGTTTTGTCTAACCTTTCGACTTGGTTCCATGCAAATCGTCTCATTGTAAACACTGACAAAACAGTGTCTATGTCATTTCACAATAGTATCACAAAATCTTTACCCCAGGTTTCTCTTTCTTTAAACGGAACACAATTAAAAACTGTTACAAATACAAAATTCTTAGGTCTCCATATTCAAGACAACCTCAAATGGAATTGTCACATTGACAATCTTAATTCCCAATTAAGCAAATTGTGTTACGCATTCCGAATCTTAGTTAACGCAGTTAGTCCACGTATTTCCCGTTGCGTATATTTTGCAAACGTTTACTCCCATTTACGTTACGGCATTAC